>MVAP01000226.1:0-11221 GCA_014825765.1 Cystofilobasidium macerans | reverse complement strand
CCCAAGGCCTGCGTCTGGCCGGGTCCAGAGTGTCGGTTCTCATGGCCAAGTGCGTACGTCAGATCTGCGCGCAAACCTGCCCTATTACAGCGAATCGCGCTCCGCCTGACCGGATGCAGACAGCTTGAAAGCCCAGACAGCTTGTCAGGAAGACGCCAGGGCCATCGGGCACTCGAGTGCGTGCCGTCTGCGAGAGGCCAAGCTTTCGAGGGAAGGGTAGGGGTTCACTCAGCCGCGTAGTCGAAGGGCCATCGGCCAAGATCCTAGCTCCCTTAGCGTCGATCGCGTGCTCCGGAGGGATGCAACGAGATAGGACGTACTTGGCGAGTATTCACGGGAAAGGTGTATAATGCTAACGGGCAATCGACAGCGCATCGGCTCATTACAAGAGGGCAGAGGCTTGTAACTCACCCAGTACAGGCCTTTGTCCTCTCGCGGCCGGAGTTAGAAGCCCGCGGGCCTGTTCGACGAGGTGACAACCAGCTTTGTCCAAACCCTCTCCATGCGCGCAAGCCCAGCAGGCGCCTTTTCTATCCGCGCTCGCTGATGAAGAGTCTCGGGGCAAGGGGCAGATGACTTGTTAGAATCTACGACTCTTGAAGTACTTGTCAGACGAAGAGCATCCGAAGTCCTCTACCGACGTGGCGTGCATAGTATGAAGTATCACTAGCACTGAAAATGGAGCGTCGATCTCACTTGCGTAACACGTCAGCCCAGCCCTCGCCGACCCACTCCCTGACGCCCTCCAGGGCAGCCAGCACCTCGCCAGCAGCCTCCTCGAGCGCTTCGCCCTCAAAGCCCTTGACAACCATGCGCCGCTTGCCGTCTATCGACGTCGGTCGCAAGATGAGGCCCGTCTGTAGCGTGTCTGGTACGCTCGCCATCGATGGCGCGAGCGCACACGCCAAGGCCGCAGCGAGTCTCTGGGCCAACAGTGCCCAAACCGGATCCTCCGATCGAAGGATCTTTTCGATCCGGCCGCGGAGTACCTTGCGATCCTCCACACTGACATCGCACCCGGCGATAAGGAGTTTCTCAAGATCCGCAAGGTCGGTGTGATCTTCGGAGGGTGGCGCAAGCATGTCGACCCGAAGGAGATTAAGGATTCTGGCCGCGAGGTCGGAAGAGGCCGCTGGGGCAAGGAGGGCGAGGAGGGATGTTATGAGCAGCGCCTGGATCATATTCTGGGCGAACCAGAGGATAGGCGCGCAGGTCTTGAGTAGCAGGGGCAGGCAATTCGAGTCGCCCTGTGTGGACCCGCTGGTGGGAGCCGTCGTAGGAGGATCAAGAAAGGTGATTGCTCGGTGCAAACAAACGCTTTCTACTAGCCGCTGAGTCCAGCTCACGCTAGTGGCACCACTCCATGAGCGCCATGCTGACCGCAGCTGTTCAAGAGTCCAACGTGCTAGCATACTGTTTCGCTCGTGTGCGTGCGCCAGCGCGCGGACCATCGATGGCAGAGCCGATAGTGGTATAGCAGCCAGCTTGGCTTGTGCGAGATCAGCCTGACAGAGAATATGTTAGGTTCAGCGCACGCGCCACAGATCTCGTGAGTCAGCGATACTCACCCTCATTAGCTCGCACATGTCAAGGATACCCTGGACGGCGCGAATGACGGCCCGGGTTCGGGCGACGACTTCGGGCGACGGCGCATCGCTAATCTCGCCTTGGCTCGCCGGTGGCGCTGGCCCTTGCGTCGCCGGCATTCGGAGCAGAGACTGAAGCCGGTTAATCTCGACGTCTCGGACAGGAGCACAGACGGCCTTTAGAGATTGCAGCTGAAGCGGTCGCAGAGGAGACGAGTCAGTCAAGAGGCCAGGAAGCACGTGTATCTGCGAGGGAATTTACCATGTGATCGAGCCGATCAGCGAACGCTTTAGGATCCCAAGCACCAGCTGGTGCTGCGTTTGGGACGGGGAAGAGACTCGCAAGCGACGACGGTGGAAGTAGTGTATGCGCGGCGTCGATCAAGTCTGTCTGGAGTTGGACGAGCTTGAGCGTTGGCTGCGTCGACGGCAGCGGGGCGAGGAGCTGATCGGCGGTCTGCAGATAGGAGGGCCGTAAGCATCAAAGTACGCACGAAGATCCTCACAGAGGACGGACAACGCACCTGATCCCAATACGCCGACTTCATCATGACGGCGACGCGCTCCTCGGTCGTCATGTGAAGTGCCTTCGTCACACCCTCCATGCCCTTACCCCGCTTGCCAAGCGAGTCCATGGCGACTTCGTCGAGCGCGCGTTTCCGTTTGCGGGCAGGCGTTTCCTCAATCGCATCGGCATCCGAGCTGGCGAAAGACGGGCGGGCGAAAAGGGAGAGGAGCGTCTTGCCGGGCGGAAGGACGAGCGACGGGTAAAGCGCAAGCGTCACGAGAAGTGCGGAATCGTCGAGAATGCTTTTCGAAGGCGGCGGAGCGGCCGACAGCAGCAGTGGCAGGAGCTCGTCTGTCAGGGCCTCGAGCGACGGCGGAGGATCCCACGGAGTGGCGGAAGACGAGACCTCAACCGAGTATTCAGTCTCGGACCCGGCTGATGGCGGATCCGACAACGGCGTCAGGTGCAGCTCCTCGGCGTGACCCTCGATCTCCTCGAGCAACCTAGCGCCTTCACGATCTTTGACGATCATTGCGACACCGCCGGCGGCGGATCCTAATACTGGTGCGAGACTACCAAGCTCGGTATCGCAAGCAGCCCTCAGCTTCGTGACCTCCTTGGCCACCAACGGGTCATCATCACGCTCGAGGATAAGCAGCTGCTCGCGCAGGGCTCGCCATACCGCCGCTGGGTTCGGGTCGTCCCTCGCTGTCGCCTCAAATTCAACGAGTGCCTTTCGAAGCGGACTGGTGCGCGATGAGCCAGCCTTCTCGAGGGCCTGTACGAGAACATTGAGTGAGCTGAGTGTCGAGAGCGAGAGCGAAACCATGTTGGCCGGGTCGTCGGCGTCGGCGGCGTGCCTGTCGTGCAGCCTGCGCGGCGCCTCCACCTCGACGCCTCTAGCCCGGCTTGCCCTCCCTGACCATTACCATCTCTCTCAGCGTACGCAGCCGACTCAGCATGGCATCGGAAGCACCCTCGGAAGTTGCTTCGAGCTCTTCAGCTCCTGCGCCTGCCCTCACAACAGCCGGATTTCCGGCCGTCTATCTGCCGCCAGCCTCCGTTCCGCCGCCGCGTGTGCCCCTCTCGAAGCCTTGCCTACCTGCGCCTCTCGGCCATCAGACTGACGAACGATTGCGCGCTGGGACCTTCTTAGCCGACTTGCCCGACTCGGCCTACGATCTGACACCTGGCGAGGCCCAGTCAGTCCTCGCGGGCATTGCCAAGCGAGCTAAAGACGACAGTGTGCTCCGGACGAGCAAGATGCGCGAGCGCGATACGCAACCGGTACGCCGGTGGGACGAGGTGCATGCGCCTGCGGCCGGCACGGGGCTGGGTCCGGAACTGATCCAGCAGCCGCGGTTCGTTTGGCAGACCAAGATCCGCATCAAGTTTGCCGACCGGACGTTGATTCAACAGACGTTCCAATCAACAGCGCCGCTCAAGGACGTTTACGCGTTTGTCCGGGCGTCACTCGCGCCTCAGCAAGCTGAGGCCGAGTTCACACTTTGTGCGGCTCTTGCGCTGATAATCATCCCTGTAGAGTCTTATCGCTGAGTTTGCCGTCGTCTGCAGATATCCCACCGAATCAGAATCTACCCGAAGTACCGCCGTCACCACCGCCGCGGAGCAAGCTCCCATCAAAGCGCTTCACCCCACCCGAGCCGATCAAGATCAGCCTGGCCGACCATGGCCTCGCACCGTCGTCTGTACTCTCGATCCGATTCGTAGACTCAGCACTGAACGGGAGCGAGATGCGGGCGCCGCTCCGAGAGGAGCTGCTCGAGCGCGCAGAGGAGTTGCCCGTCCCGGCCGGCACGCCGACACCGTCAACGGCGACAGCTTCGCCGACGGCGACGCCTGTTCCAGACAAGCCCGAGCCTGCCAAGGCGGGTGGAGGCAAGATGCCCAAGTGGTTCAAGGGGCCGGGCAGTGAGTTCGGCGCGGGCTACCCGTGCTCGAACGTGCAGGGCTGACAGCCTGGCCTCTCTGTTGGCTCGATCCGCAGAGAAGTAGTCGCTGCCGTGCGATCATTATGGTCGTGCCTCTAGTCATCTCCTCTTCTAGAGAAACGCACTGCGACTCCCTCGCCGCTTACTGACTGGGCTGATCTCTGCGAGAGCTCTCGAAGTCGTACTTCCAACTGATCAGTGCCTTACTTCTTCTACAGCTCGTGCTCCTACTCCACCTGCTGCAGTGAGCGCATCGTGTTAAGCAAGGTCATGATTACCGGCGAAGAGTGCGCGCCACGTCGGCCATACTTGCTGGTTGCCTCTTTGAGAGAAACTTTGCAGTTGGACAAAAGCGTGATCGTGGGGGGAAGCGTTTTCGCGTGACCGCGGCGAAGAAGACGGATTTGTCGATACAACGCTGGAATGGTTGGTCGATTGGGTAGTCCTACTCCCTTCGGAACTTCATCGCTGCCGAGCGAGAAGTCTTGGAGACGTCCATAAAACGAGTTAGAGGCCGGCACGACTTCCAGCTAGAGTCTCTTGAGATCCACGAAGCGTGCGATCTCGGCTGCGATGTCGACTTATCGCTCGTCCGGTTCATTCGACGCACCGATTTTTCTAGTGCACCTGGACGTGACCTTCCTCCCTTTCTTACGCCATCTAAAAGCGCGCTCGAGCCCTTACGTTGATATTTCGGGTCACAGGGACATAAATCAGACGTCCCAAGCAGTCGGCTGCTCAGGCGTCGAATTCGACCGGGACCCACCCAATTTTGAATCGGCGGTAGCCCATCTCGTCGCGGCGACCAACGCCGCGCTCGAGGCCCGCTTTGAAGTCCTGCGTCTCCAGTGTACGGAGGACCCAGCGGTCGCCGTCGTTGCGCGTCGGTCGATTCGGTGGTGCGAGCAGACACGGCGAGTATGGCCGCGTGGCCAAGCCAGAGGCTGACCGGAGGAGCGACACACTTGAGTCGGCCGGAAAGGGCGGGAAGTATGAAGTCTCGACCGGCGGTGGACTGGCGAGCGGGAATACAAGCTGGACCGACTCGACCTCCTTGACGTGCGTCGGTCGGAGTGGCATGAAACAATGAAAGACGCCGCCGTCATCATCGGCATCGGGTAGCCGGAGCAGCGCCTTGACGGCCTCCTTGATCCAGCCGGCGTGATGCGTCTCGTAGACACAGTCGGCGGCAATCAACATGTCCCATCTTTCCTCGCTCGCGCGGTCCTCGCTAAAGAGAGACGGCGAAGCTGACCGGTCGCGCGTGCCGTCGCGACCGACTGTGACGAGGGGACCCGACGAGACGTACGAGAGCCAGTCAAGCGGTCTGACGGTAAGCGTACCGCCAGAGACCGGCGAGGTGAAGCGAGTGGTGCCCTCCGGTATAGGCGTGCTGGATTCTGCTAGCGGAACATTGAGAGCGGCATTCTTGCTTTCAGGCCAAGTTGGGAGCTCATCAGCGTGCGGCAACTGACCACAACCGCCTGCAATGACGCACCAGAGATTTACCAGTACGTCTGGGTGGTAGTCGGTTGCATCTACCCTGACGTTCCTGAGCACCGGGAGCGGGCTTGACACAAGGGCGAGCGAGACGACGCCGGTGCCCGCGCCGAGCTCAAGAATGCGCATCGGCCTTTGGGTCTGCAGCGTCGGTAGAAAGTAGTCTGGGAAGTTGAGGATGCGCCGGGCGAGGAGAATGGATGAGCCCCAGGTTTGGACGCCGACGGAGTCGTCTGAAGGGGGGAAGAGAGGATGGCGATCAGATACACGCGTCGGTTTGTGGTGCTGGGCATGGCTGGTAGTACGTACGAGACGACGATAGGTAGGGCGCATCATTAACAATGATGTTAACCTCATGCGGCAAGGCAATTTCTCTCAGGATGGCGCCGGCGGCTGGATCACGAGCGAGAGCAGTGTCAGCGAGCGTCTCGGATGCGAGCCCCCTGCTGCGCGACAGACAGACGGCTAGGCGACACTCACCAGAGGTGCCAGACCAGACGGCGAGTAGCGCTACAAGAGGCAGATAGTGACGATGTGAGTCAGGGGCACACACGCAAGCGCGCGAAGCGCACCTCACGGTCTCAGAGCAAGGCGACAGACGCACCAGCAGCGGCCTCTACCACCTGATCCCGGAGCTCGCGCTCTCCGGTGTCCTCGACCTCTTCGCACCATTCGCCGCCAATCTTGACGATACGTTCAAGCCAGCCCCGGGCATGCTTGTGCTCAAACTCGTCAGCACTTTCTCCGTCATCCTCGTTGTCCGAAGAGGTCGCCGTCATGACCTCGGCAGCCTCCGGCGTGCTGTAGCCAGAGTCGACAACCTCTTCCGCGCCACTGGCTCCATGAACCGCTGCACGTAACGAGAACAACGAGTCAGCAAGGCGGCCAGCCGGACGAGATCTAGGCAGACGCACGCGGCTGGAAGATCTGACCGAGCTTGGCAATGTGGCCCGAGAGCTCGGTCGGAGGGAAGCGGGTAAGCGACCGGCCGAGCGGCGGAAGGAATTGTGAGGGAGGAAGTTTGGCGCCCATGGGCGGACGTGCTTCAAGGATCTAACGTCTAGGTCCTGTACGCGCAGGTCGGAATCTATGCGTGGGCCGTCTGCGCTTGTCTATAGGTAAAGGAGGCAAAGGTGCTGGTCGGATGCTTGTGGCCGAATTTGGGCTATCGGCGCTGAGCGCCTGCGCTCGAGAGGGCAGCGACGGTGATGCGCAGAAGCGAGCGCGTCGTCGTGCCCCTGTTGCTTGACCACATCTCGACTCGGCACAAAGATGGCAGCACCAGCACTGCAGGAGGAGCCCAAGATCTCTGAGGGTGCGTCGCATCTTCACGAGGCCAAATCTTAGGTGCGATCTAGCTTAGACCTGCTGACCTCCCGTTCGGACGCGCCGTCGGCTCATCCACCTGCTGGCACTTGCAGCCGAAGCCGCGCTGTATGATCGCCAAATCCGACTCTGGGGCCTCGAGGCTCAGCAGCGGTGCGTCTTTCCACTCGCATGCTATCTGCCCCGCTCTTCCAGGCTGACTTTCCCTTCACGATGACCGTGCTGCCGTCAGTATGCGGAGCTCGACTGTTCTCGTGCTCAACCTCAATTCGCTCGCGCACGAGACGATCAAGAACATCGTTCTTTCGGGCATCGGGCACTTGATCGTAAGTGACATGGCAAGTAGGCATCTCGGGCACGGGCTTACCCAATAACGCAACCTCGTAACCGCAGGCTATGGACGCGAGCTCCGTCGACGAGCGCGATCTTGCCGCCGGCTTCTTGTTCCGCGAGAACGACGGCGTTGTTGGCCAGAAGGTACGTTGTCGTTAATCCTTGTTCCTCAGGGCGCGAGACATTCGCTCAGGCACCATTCCATCTCCGTCCGGAGCAGAAGGTCGACGCTGCGCTACCGCAAATCCAGTCGCTCAACCCGCTCGTCAAGGTGACGCCGTCGACGAGCACGGCGCCGTTCCTGCCGGCGTCATCCGAGGACGAGATGGTCAATTACCTGAAAGAAAATCAGGTCTCGGTTCTCGTTCTGACGGATTCAGACCGGGCGTCAATGGTGCGTACTGAGTCAGGCATTCCAATTGGAAACCCTTCTCTGATGACTGTGGCGCCGCATTGCCATTGCCTTCATCCAGATCGCCATCGACCGGGCCTGCCAGCGCGCCAACACGCTGTTCATTGCCGCAGGCACGTACGCCATGACTGGCTACATCGTGACTTCGCTCGGCTCGTCCTTTTCATACATCACGGAAGACAAAACGGAACCTCTGCCCGGCCAGCCGGCCGCCAAGGGACGACTGAAAAACACTGTCAGCATGCTCGGCGTCGCTGGTGCGCTCGAAGCCGACAAAGGTCTCAAGGGCCTGACGAAGCAGAACCTGAAACGAAGCGGAGCGGGCGGTTTCGCTTCGCTGCTAGGTGCGTCTTGGGTGTCATCGGTGCGGGCCTTCTCTACAGCTGGCGGCTGACCGGCGCGTGCACGCTCTGCTTGCCTAGCTCTGTGGGATTGGGAGGCCCGCAACGGTCGCTTACCAACAGAGGTTGATGTTGAAGCGCCGACAGAGCTGAAGCAGGCTGCCGAGGAACTGCTCACGGCTTGGGGGGTATCGCTTGCAGCCATACCGGACGTCGCGGACATCACGCAGTGCGTCCTTTGTCTTCTTGGAGGGTTGGAGGACGGCAAACATTGACCAGCGTCCTTTATAACCCCGATCAGACATCTCGCACGTGTTGCATCGCTTCAATTCTCACCGACGTCCGCCGTTCTCGGTGGCCTGCTAGCGCAGGACGTCCTCCGGCTGATCTCGCGCTCCGGCCTGCCTACTGTCGGCTTCCTCTGGTACGATTCGGGTGTCGGCTGGGAGACGGCTGGCGAGCGTCAGCCCGGCGAGAAGCTTCGTGACTTTGGCGGCGCTGCTATCGGCCGCTGGGGTGTCCATTCGACCGCTGAGCCGATCAAGGAGCTCTGATGCTGTATCGTCGCGACAGTTGCAGACCTCCAACCATCAAGAGCGAGTGAGAAGTGCATGTAAGAGTTTGGTACAAACGAGAGACGGAGCCTGGACGGGCGATCACCAATCTGCGGAGAAGCACACGAATGGTGGATTAGCGACGGCTTCGACGCCTAACGTGTGGCCTAGGTGGCCAGGGACAGCGCACCAAAGACTTCGGTCACGAGCTCAACCTCTGCGGCGCCGGCAGTCTCGCCGGTCTTGCCCTGGGCAAGTTGCCACTGGTAAGCGCCAACTACGCGGCGGACGTCGGTCGTCAGGCTGACCGGCCCACAGGAGCCAATGCCGATAGTTGAGCCTGGCTCAACCGCCGCAAAGGTCCCGTTGAGGAGGTCGGGGAAACTGGGCCTGCAGCGTATAGGGACAAAGCCGACGGACGAGACTTGGTCGAGCGACCTGTGAACAGGAAGGGAAGAGGGTGACCATCAGGAAAAGTGGACATCTGGGGTTTCAAGACAGTCAACGACGCACCGCTTCTCCGAAGCGATGTCGTCCTTGCTCTTCTCAGAGCCGGCGGCGGTTGTTGAGGCTGTGTCAGTCAAGCGGGCGATACCAGGGCTCTCGTCGTCGGTGATATAGAGGTTGAGGTCTAGCTGGAAGCCACGAAGCTTGCGAAGCGCGAGCGCGCAGCGCTCGATGCGGTCGGTAAACCACGTCTCGGCCTCTGCAAACAGAGGGACGACAGCGCATGCATGTCAGCGAGCAAGCCCTCGGAGCGCAAGCGAGAGGAGGAACAGACCTCCGTTGCGAACGGCCCAGTATACGACGAGGTGCGTGACATTGAGAGTCGTGTCGCCGCGGAGAGATCGCTCCGTCAGCGACTCCAGCACGGCCATGGCGAACGACATACCCGCCCCTCCTGCGACAAGAATAACCGTGTCATGCCGACCGAGATCGCGGTTGGCCTCGGTGGGGCCGCCGTACGGGCCGTCAAGCAGGACGGGCGTTGAGGGATTGGCCGACTCGGCCAGGCGGAGGAGGCGCGGGCCAAGGCCTTTC
The DNA here is from genome assembly GCA_014825765.1 of Cystofilobasidium macerans. NCBI lineage: Eukaryota > Fungi > Basidiomycota > Tremellomycetes > Cystofilobasidiales > Cystofilobasidiaceae > Cystofilobasidium > Cystofilobasidium macerans. The sequence goes on along the minus strand of MVAP01000226.1, from coordinate 1,668 downwards.
TTGGGGTCGATCCGGAAGACGAGATGGAGGTCGCCCTGCTCCGTCTCGGTCTGCAGGACGTGATCGATCGCGTCGGTGAAGGCGATATTGGAGATGGTGTATGGGTGCGACCTGCATGGATGGAAAGAGAAGGGTCAGTCGTTAAGCAGAGTGTCATGTGACAGTCAAGGTGCGTACTCGAATGGTCGTACGCGGATGAAGTTGACAAAGACATGCTGGCCGGCCTGCCAGCGGAAGGCGCCACCGGCTGGGTTGCGCACGATAACTCGAACAGCATTGTCGGCTAGGCGCTCGATATGGCCCAGCGGGATGCTATGGCCGTTGCGGATAAGCATGAGGCCGAAGCGCATGAAGATCGAGGTCAGATAGATGATGGCCGTCGCCCAGATCCAGTCCCAGGAGCCAAGCAGCTGAGGTATCGCACGCGATCGCAAGTCAGCGCTCGTTTCTATAGCCTGAAGCCGGCCCGACGCACCTTGTTGCAGTGTAGGTAGAAGGCCCAGGAGAAGATGATGGCCGCAGCAATGTGGAGGAGCTTGAAGAGCTCATACGAACGCTTGCGAATGCCGCTGAGCGAGCCCCAGCAGAGCCAGGCAAGACAAATGAGGGCAGCAGTGCCCGACCAGTAGTACTGCGCACGACAAGTGGAGGACGTAAGCCGGTGAAGGTTTGATGCGGAGGGGCAGTAAAGAGGGACGCACGACTTTGTGATCAATTTGCCAGGCGTAGGCTATTTGACTCAGGCCCATGGGGTTTTTGCCGTCTGTGTTTGGCCTAGAAGGTTATCAGAGACCAGCCAGTGTCAGTGGCGTAATGCAGGGTGGAAAAAGCAATATCGGACGCACCTAACCTCGCGGAGGCCTTGAAGCACAAAGGGAAAAGTGTGAAGCATTGAGAGAATGAGGAAGAGGTGCGAGAGCCACTGGTGATAGACCTGGAGCTTCTCGTGTGAGGCACCGACGATAAACCCGACAATGTTCCACTTGGCGCCGAAGGCTGGTATGATATGAAAGCGTCAATGGGAGGTACTCTGCGACGAAAAATAAGATAAAAGCTTACCGAAGATGAAAGGGTAGCAGCCGAGAGCGAACAGGCCCTACAATGCGTGGAAGAGGAGCAATCAGGGAGATGTGCCTATCGAGAATAGGAATGAGACGACGAACAGTACGAAGAGCAAGCGGCGGCGAGCCGACGTTCCAGCGATCCCGGTAGTACGGCTGCACGGCAAGCGACCAGACTGACAAATGCCGAAACGGTCGGCATCAGCAGCGCCTCAGGAGAAGACCGATTGCTGGGGAAAGCGAACGACAGACCGAGCACGAGTGTCCAGAAGGCAGATATAAGGCTGATAGTACCCCACGTTGGGAACGACAAGCCGGCAATCGCCTTGGGCTGTGACGTCTCAATCCAGCGGTAATAGGCGACGGAGCGGCGGTAGAGCTTGCCGCGACGGATGCGAGCACCGAAGCTGGTCGGCGAAGGGTGGGCGAGAAGGTCAGAGTGGCACGAAAGGTCCTTCGGGGGAAGGAGGAAGGGGGGGGGGGGGGGGGAAAAAAGGGGAAAAAAAAAAACCGGTGTTGGACGGAAAAAGAGGGGGAAGAGGTAAAAAAGGCCGGGGAGGGGGTGATAGCGGAAGATAAACACCAAACAACCTTTTGAGTATAGGAG
>MVAP01000225.1:0-11420 GCA_014825765.1 Cystofilobasidium macerans | reverse complement strand
TCACTCTGATAGCGAGTCAGGCTTTATTTTCATCCGTAGAACAATGCCGTACTACTTGGGCTTGAGTTCCTTGAGCCGCTGGGCGTTCTGCTTGAGCAGCAGACTCTCGAGCCGCTGCCGTTCGTCGGTCTGCGCCCGAGCCGCCTTGAGTAGCTCCTGCTCGCGTGTCAGGCCTCCACTCGGGGCCGGCGCTCGCCGAGCTGTCTCCTTCTTGAAATTGGCAGCGACGCGCTCGAGCGGCTTCGATTCGTCCTCGAGGTCCGACCATAGGTCCTGCCGGCGGTTCGCCGACGGCCGAGAAGCGACTGCTTGCTGCTGCTTGTTCTGTAGCAGAGCCCGGGACGAAGCGGCCTCGGCGGCAGCCTTCTGCTTAGCCTCCTCGCTCATCTTGGTGAACTTCTCCTGCATGATGGTAAGGAGCCCGCGCTGCTTGATTTTCGGCGCCGTCGGATCGACGGGCGGGATGACCGGCAGGTCCAGATAAGCCCGGACGGCTGGCCGCGACAGCGCAAACGACTGAAGGGCGGTGAAGCCGTTCGAGAAGGACCAGTACAGCAGAACGGCCTGCGAGTCACCAGACAGCAAGATTGTCGAGCAGGGTCAGTAGAGAGCGTACTGAATCGCAAGCCGCCGCTCGTCTAGGACATACTGCGGGAAAGCCGGCCGGGCCGAGACCGCCGATAAGTGGGACCGAGGCCGGGATCGTGAAGCCGCCGAAGATGGGGATGCCGCAAATGACCGCCTTCTTCATGAAACCTCGAAGGGCGTTCATAAGCTCGCCGTTAGCCTGAGCTGTGGCCGAAGGCGGGGTGCCGGCGGCTCCAAACTGCATGGGAGTTAAAAGCAAAACCGTCTCAGCCGCAGCAGAGACAAGACGAGGGACAGACCGTTCCAGGTGCCGGGAAAGCTGCGTACGTGGATGATGCACCAGGTTGCGACGGCTGAGGTGATAGGCAAGATGTAGGTCGGGTCGGATGCTGTCAGGTCGTGGAACCAGGCGACGCCCTGGACCTTCAGCTGCCAAACGGGCAGGTTGCACATGGCCTCGAGACCCCAGAAGGTGCCAAGGAAGACGGGCATCGAGATGAGAGGCGCCTTGAGGGGGGCTAAGAGCGAGATGTTCTCGCGCTTCATGAGAGCTTGCATCTCCTTCATGAGGAGGGCCTTGGTCCCTGGGTCGGTGTGCGACGCCATCGCGTCCTGGTACTGCTTCATCTGAGGTTGGATCTTGGTGAAGCGAGCGGCCGAGCGCATGCCGCCGACAATCAGCGGGAACATGGTGGCTCGCGCGAGAAGAGTGAAGACGATAATGGTACCCCACCTGAATGGGTTGGCTTTCCGTCAGCGACATAACAAGCAGTCCTGCCAGCCGCGACGCGTCACATACCAGGGAATGCCGGTTCCGACGTGAATAGCCTCCATGGCGGATTGAACCAGACCCGAAGGCCACCATGAGCAGAGACCCTGAGCCTTAAGGTCGCCAAAGTGTTCGGGCAGGTAGCGGAGGTCGACGCCGTTCTCAAGGATGCCAGTCGCAGGGTCGACGATGCTGCCCATGTCAACCTCTGCCGGAGTCGCGTCCTGGACTGTGGTTTCAATCGGCACGGTCGAGGCTTTGGGGGGCTGCGGGAGGTTCGGCGAAGGAGTGGATGCAAGGATGGGCTCGGGTGCCGTCGGCGTTCCATCCGGCGAGGTCGGGGTCGACGGCAGCGGGTTCGGGCTTACCGGAAGCGACGAGGAGGGGCTGGCCAAGGGACTCGGCTCGATGTCGGCCGGGGCACGAGGAACGATCAGGTCGGGCTCAGTCTTCTTGAAGGGCCATCCGAGGGAGAGATGCCGGGCCTGGAGAACAGAGCTCGTCGTCGCTGCCGGCAGTCGCCTGGAAGGGGCCAACAGAGGCGTTCGGAGCGACTGCCGACGAGACGCAGGAGTCACAGGTGTTAGCGACCGGCCGTCCCTCAAAGTTCATAATATGTCCCTTGCATAGCTGACGGGACAGCCGAGGAGACGCACCGAGAAAGCCCGAGCACTGCGAACCTGGCGAATGCTAATAATCGAGCAGACGAAAAAGAGCAGGGCAAGGCAGGGGTGGTCAACCCCGCGTGCGCAACGGAAGGTAGCTCGATAGTAGCACTGAACTCACGCCGCCGGTGCCGCCCGACTGAGCGTCTTCGGCAAGGCCGCTGCCAGCGACAGGGCGAAGGGCGAAGCCATCGTACTGGGCAAAGAGGGCGAACGAGATTCGGAAGGCGGAGGTGTTGGCGTCGAGGGCCATCGGATCCCCTCGATTTCGGCGAGGAGGGCTCGAGAGCTCCGCCGCCTCCGTCACCCGACCGACCATCTTGTCCTCCTCCCCGTCACGCACTTCTTACCCGATCAATCACATGCCCGAGACGCCGTAGCCCGGCACAAAAGTCTTACACGCTCGCCCATGGCCTCGACGCGATCCAGCCCGACAAAGGCTACCGCCTCAGCTGCCCGCCAGGAGCCGGCCGCCTGGCGACGATCGGACGACGCCATCGAGCTCGACACGTCGCCGCCGTCCAGGTCAAGCTCGCCGCCGCTTCGCAAGGTCGTCTCGTTCGATACGCCACACACGCTCCAGGACTACGGCTCGACCTCGACACCCAGGCGCTCGCTCGACGACGACGGAAGTCATCCGGTGGCGTCGTCGGCCGACGCCGCAGCTGGCCGACGGCGAGGCGGAAGTGACCGTGACGACAGCGGCGGGGACGACGACGACGACGATGAGACAGCCAACGAGCGTTCGCTACTCGCCGAGCTGGCTGAACTGGAGACGGCCGACCTCGCTGCGCTAGAGCCATCTCGAAACGAGCGCTGGGAGCGGGCATTTGCGCTGCTCGTCGCCTGCCTACTGAGCGTCGGCTCCCACTATGGCAGCTATCTGCTGGGCCCGATCAAGAACCGGATACAGCGCGAGATGGGCACGTCAAACACCCAATTCTCGCTCCTCTTAGCGGCTCTCTCGTACGCCCCTGTCCCGTTGATACCTCACTAGATCCGAGTCTGACCCGTGGTTTCCAGGCTCAACAACACATGGACGCCGCTCGTCGGCGGCCTGCTGACGGCCAAGATTGGCACGCCGCGCGCATCGATCCTCGCGACTGGCATCATCTTTCTCGGCCAGCTGCTCGTCCTCATCTCGACCGGTGCGGGGAATTCAGAGGAGCAGGGCAGCCAGGGCAACATCAAGGGCATGGCAGCCGGCTTGTTCATCTTTGGCATGGGCGTCAGCCCGCTCGCCGTCGTTCAGGAGACCATGTGCGTTTCAGCCCGCGCGTCATGACGCGCCAGCAAGCGACCTCAGCCCGCGTCATGCGTCTAAAGCACCTTCATTTGACTGATTCTCCGCCGCTCTGCCAGCATCGTCCGCTACTTTTCCAATCACGGCCTCGGTGTCTCGCTTGCGCTAGGCCTCGTCGCCGGTAAAGGCGCAAGCTTCCTGTCCTCCATCACGAGCTATCCGCTCTCGGACCGGTACGGCACGCGCGGGCCGTTTGTCGTCAGCACCGGTCTTGCCGGCCTTAGCTTTGCCGTCAACATCCTTTACCTTATCTTTCATGCCCGACTCCATCCGGCCGCCTCTAGCTCGGACTCGTCGCACAAGTCGGACGAAGTCGCGGCCGAGCGTGTCATTCAGCGCCGAAAGGTCAAGCTCATGAACCTTTCCAAGCTCGGCGATGTCTTCTGGATTTATATCGTCAGTGCCATGTCCTTTGTGCTCTCGCAGCTCGGCGTGCCGACTGACTCATCCGCACCCGCGTGGAACGTCCTTCAGCTCATGAATGTCTTCTCCGGCGCTATCTGGTCGCCTTTCCTACACCTCTCGTCGTGAGTCGCGCATCGAGCAATAGACTCTGATACAATCTCACCGTCTGACAGGCCTCCACATTCATCTCCAGGAATATCGTGCAGCGGCGTTTTCAACTCGCAGATGACAAAGCGGCATCGTACGCCTCGCTCCTGCTCGCGGGCGCTATCTTCCTTTACCCACTCGCCGGCTTCATTCACGATCTCGCCCACAGCCGGCATCCGACAGCTGTCGGGCCGGGTCAGGTCCAGTCATCGACAATTGTTTACCGTCTCTTGACGCTTGCCTCGCTTCTGACGCTCTTCTGCTTTGGCTGGCTGGCTCTGCCCGCCGAGTGGACGAACTCACCCGTGCCAGCCCTCGTCAGCTTCGGCATCGGCCACGGCTTTGCAACGTTGCTCCTCGTACTCGTTGTTCCGGGCATTGTTGCGCCCGAATGGGTTTCGACTGCACTTGGTACGCATAAGAGCGTACGTCCTAGACAATGTGGCTCCCAAACTACTCGCTGCCTCAATGCTTACCTTCCTTGCTTCCAGATGGAGTCAGCGGCGACAACATTTGCACAAACGCTCTCCGGCCTTCTGCTCGATAAGGTGTCGAAGAAGAAGGGCAGTCCGGCCGGAGTGGAGATGATGGCTGCCCGCAAAAAGCACCCAATTCCGCCCAGCACACGCGGGACGTGGCTCTTGATCGCCGCCTTCCTTGCCATCAACGTCCTGCAGCTGCTGTCGATCCTTGCCCTCTGGCGGGCCTTCAGTCGACGATGCGCGCGGCAGGCTGCGACGGCGGGCGAGGGCGCATACGCTGCATTGCCAAAGGCAGGCGACGAGGCTGTCGTTGACGGCAGTGGAGAAGACGAGCCAGGGCATGCGCTCCAGACGCCCAACGAGGAGGGCGAGGCGCGGGCGAACCGGCTCCATCAGCCTTCGTCAAGGACCTTCTCAACCTCATCTCGTCGACCACTCCTCTGGTCTGAGACGGCTTCGACGCTCTCATCCGTCGGCTCGGTCGAGGCGGCTGGCGGGACGCGCTCGACGTCGCTTGTCGTTGACCCGCGTGACTGCTCAGAGGCGGAAATCCAACGCGGTCGGTGGTTCTTTGGGGCCAGCATCAGCTTCCTGCTCCTAGTCTGGGCGACCTTTGGCGCCGTCAGCTTGTTCAAGGGTTGAGATCGATGGCGCTTGTACGCAACGGTTAGAGCGCTCGCACGGATGTTTATCGCTGCGCGACGAGTGCTAGAGCTCGTACGTACGGCCCTGTTGGGCAACGAGAAGGGTGACTGCGCCGCCGTTCCAGATCCAACCTTATTCCGTCGCTCGCTGTCGTCGAACACCCTCCACTCTCCGCCGCTTGTGCGCAGCTTAGCCTCTCTACTCGGACCTAGACAGAATGGCCATCGATCGTCCGACTCTTCGACTCTTACGCAGCCAATGCGGCGTAAGAGTCGGGCCCGTCGGCCTTCGCAGCCACCTCTCTTGCCTTAACCTTCTTTTAGACGATCCCTTTCTAACTCAAGGAGGACCAACGAGGCCATTGAATGAGATCCATTATGTATGTCGCACCTGATGCTTCAGCTCATCTAGCAGCGACTATGTTGACGCTCACGCCTACCCTCCCCGCCGCCACCTTCGCTTGAACCTCACAAGGCCGGTGTTTGCAGCGACCTAATTCAAATTGTCGATCAGGATCAGGAACATAATCCTCCGAGAGCCGACAACCTTTGAGTCAGGCAGCCAATCAATATACAAGAACGGCCATACCGCTTGGCTCCGGCATCAATGACGACAAGGTCAGAGGCGAGTCGCACGACCAAGGAGACATTGTCGCGAAACCGTAAGCATGCAGCCGAGATCGGATTGGCCCTTCAAAAACGAGAGCCGACCCCTATCAAGGCGCGAGCGATGATGAAGATTCCTTGAGAGGTGTGATTCTTGACCCCGGCCATATTAATCCGCATAATGCAAAGGAGACTATGCTATGACCTTCGACGCCAGCGTCACATCCGCGCAAGTTCGGTTGGGCTTGTCCGATATGAGTGACGCCCGTTTCGGTCATCAATATCGAACACCAAACGCGGCAGCACACTGGCGCTCACCACCTCAGCGCCTAACAACGCAAGGTCTCTTCACCAGGTGAGCCCTACACGTAGCGGCGATCGTTCACTGTCAACATCGCCTTCGATGTCATCTCACTGCTCCCGTCATGTACCATGACCCAAGTCAGCTCTAAGACGTTGCAGGATCTTGAACGACAAATTGCGCATACAGATAGTCAGCGCTCCTTATCCCAGCGCTCAACACGTCCAGCAACCACCCTCCCGACCACCCTCGACCTGAACCGTCAGCTCAGAGAGCCCGCGCAGGCGCCGGCTGAGCACGCGCCGGACTTGTCCGACGACTTTGGCAACATCGGCAAACCGTTGCTGATCCTTTCCGGCGGCTCCCAATGCCGGTGAGCTGGTGAAAGGGAGCGGTGCGAGGTGGATGTGTATTGAGCCGACGAGCGTCGACTCATCCTTCGGCCAGAAACGAGGCGCGCCGTACGACGCCAGACCAGGTATCGCTCGAAGCTGTAATGCGTAATGAAGCTGGCTGGTCAGGGCTTTTTGTCGCTTGATCTGGTCAGCCTGCACGACATACCTCTGACAGGGCAATCCGGACATCGCGCTCCATCTCGTCGCCCACGTCAAGTGCTAGCACGCGCCCAGCGTCAAGAACGAGCGGGACAACGCTGGCGCCGATGAGCAAGGCGATGAAGACTGAGGCGACCGGGTCCCAGCCGGTCCACCCCGTCTGGTGAATGAGAAGAGTCGAGATGATGACGCCGACCGAGCCCATCGTGTCGGCCAGAACGTGCTGCAGATGCGTGTCGGAGCGAGCGGTAGCAAAGGTCAGCCGCTGTCGCGCTCGAGGGTGCCGTAAGGACGGGAGAGACGGACGAGGAAGACGCCGCGCATATTGGCGCTCTGGCCGTGGTCGCCATGATCGCCGTGGTCATGATCGTGGTCGTCATCGTCGCAGACGTCCCCGTCCTCGTGTATTTCACCTTGGGCGTGCGAATGACCGGCGTGCTGTCCGAATGTAGCGCATAAAGTGGTCAGCAGCGCGGTCGAGAAGAGGGTTCGCGAATGGCCTAAGCAAGGGCAGCAGCAGCTTCGCAACTGACCTCATGCGAGTGCCCATGCCCAACTGCCTTGACAGCGCCCAACGCTGGAGACTCCTTCTCATGGCTGTGTGAATGGCCCTCGTGCCGGTGAGCAATAGGTGACGCTGGAGGCGGAGGCGCGAGCGCTGTCGGTGCCGGCGCCGCTTTCTTGAGGAGCTTGGGTTGGACAGGCTTCGGTTTCGGGGCACCGTGTGAGTGTCCGCCCTGCAGAGGTCGCGAGGTGCGCCGCGCAACATCAGCCCGTAACCAGACATGGAGGGTATCAAAGCAATGGAAGCTTAGACGTACGCCGTGCGAATGTCCGTGGTGGGCGTGGCCGCCAGTTGCAAACATGCCGAAAAGGTTAATGGCGAGGCCAACCGAAGAGACAAGCAGCAGCTGGTCGGTCTGCATCTCGGGCGGGTCAACGCTGCGCGGCATGAAGCAGTACAGTTTGGCCGTGATCAGTGACCGCACAGGGAGTCTATGGCTCTTGAGAGGTAGCGCTCTAACGTGCGGAATTTCTGAGACGTACATGCGCTGGACCGCCTCAAAGATGATGAAGACTGAGATAAGGAGGAGGAACACGCCATTGGCGAAGCCCGAGAGCGTCTCGACCCGGCCGTAGCCGTAGGTGAAGTGCTTGTCAGGCGTCCAGGCGGCCATGACCGAGGCAAAGAGACCTATACCGAGCGCGAGGCAATCGAAAAACATGTGGATTGCTGTAGCCAGGCGAAGACGGTCAGAAAGGAGAGGCGAGAGGGGTCAGTCACACAGAGGCAGGAGAGGCGGACGCGCACGCCAGCCGGTGGCGAGGGCCGACGCACCGTCCGATATGAGCCCGAGCGAGTTGGTCCAGACGCCCCAACCGAGCTGGACAAGCATGAAGCCGAGGTTGAGACAGAGGAACCAAAAGATGCGGCGCGACTCTGCGTTGGCCAGGACCGTCTTAAGGTGGGTCCGCAGCCGGCGGCGGGTCTGGCCGACGACCGGCGCCGTCGTCACGGCCTGGCTGGCCGAGGGGTAGCTGCTGCTCCCACTTCGGCTGCTCGTAACGCTCTCGCCACCTGTCGAGCGACGGAAGGCGGCGAACGATGGGAAGGGCGACGACGACGGCGGCGGCAGATCCATCACCGTCGACTTAGACCGCCGATGCGACGACGGGTAGGCCGGCGCGTACGACATGGCCGCGGGAGGGCAAGCGCCGAAGGGACACGGGCAGAGAGAGGTGTGACACTCAAGGAGTGATCCCGGTGAACGATAAGACCAGAGAGTGTCTATGTCCGTCCGTCCTCTTGTGAGCCGGGTCTCGAAAGGTTCTGTAGCGAGAGGCGCGAGGTCGGAGCGAGCAATCCACAGGCAGCAGGTCGCGTCGGAGGGACCGACGACGACGAGGCGAGGCCAGTCGCGACCGGATTGAGCTAGGGTTGCCGACCCCTGGGCTGAGCCATGCCGCTCTCTCTCTGAAGGCTCCCTCAGTTGCCGACTCTACCTCGTCAGTCGCCTCCAATTCCTCTCGCCTTAGCCACAGCACTGTCCTGGCTTGCCTCTTCAATCAACGCCGCTTCTCGTCCTGTGTCTTGGAACCCCCTCAGTCGACAACAGCTAGTGCCGCCCACACGCCCGCAATGGCTCCCGCTCCGCCTCCTTCCGAGCCGACGCTGGCCTCCCTTCTCCGTAACAAGACGTCCGCCAGGGCGCTCAACGCACTCTCGCTCTCGCTCCGAAGGCGGCTCGTCCGGTCCTCACTCGAGATTGCCCTCTCAACTGCTCTTGTTCTCAAGCAGATCGTCTCGAACGCGCGCTTCTCGTCGCTCGGCGACCTCCTGCTCTTGCTCCGGCTTGTCGGTCGTGAGCTTGAACAGGCCAACAGGGCCGAGCGCGTCCAGGGCAACATCGTCCGCAAGGTGATGAAGCTCATCAGGGAAGAATGGAGGGCGTTTGGACTCGCTCAAGGAGGAAGCGCGCAGGCGTTCGCCACTTCGGCCGGGGAGAGTCACATTCGCCCGCCGTCCGCCTTCTCGCTCTCGGCCTTCCTCTCCAATAGCGCGACGGGAGCGACAGGTGGGTCGTCTCCCGGCGGCCCGGGCCACGCCCACCACGGGCCGGCGGGGAGCAAAGGAGGCGACTTGGCGATCCCGCTTGGCCTCCTCTCGGACCCGTTTGGGCCCTCGACGGCGCCGAGTCCGCTTCTGACGACCGGCTCAGTGCCTGTACTCGAGCCGGCGGAGTACACCTGGGACGCAACGAGCCCTTCGGCTGGAGACAAAGTCCAAAGTCTCAAACCACTCCTGATCCAGGCGATCCAAGAGGTCATTGACGAGCTCGAAACGGTTGTTGAGAATGTTGCAAAGGGCGGCTCGTCGCATGTCCACTCGTCGTGCGTCCTCTCGGCTCTACTCATGGGGCCAGGCGCTCGCATCGATCGGTGACATGGCTAACAACCAGCATTACACACCGTCATCTACCAGCGAGACGATCTTGACGCTCTCGCACTCCAAGTCGATCGAGTCATTTCTGCGCTCGGCCTCGCGCTCGCTCTCGCACGGCCACGGTGGCGCCAATCGGCCGTCGCCGTTCACAGTCCTCGTCCAGGCGACCTCGCCGTCCTTGCTTGGCCTCTCACTCGCGCACTCACTCAGCTCGGGCAGCTATCCACTTCAGACCCTCCTCTTGCCCGACGCAAACCTCCCCTCTTTCCTGCCTTCAACGTCAAAGCTCCTGCTGCCAGCTCACCTCATCCTCCCCTCGGGCGGGATCCTGGCCCCATCCGGATCCCTCCTTGCCGCTTCCCTCGCAAAGGCTCACGCTGTTCAGGTCGTTGTCGTCTCTGGCGCCTATAAGTGCACGCCCTCCTGGACGCTCGGCGTCGCCGGCGAGGGCGCTGAGCGAGCCGACCCGGGAGAAGTCCTTGCCTTCGCCGACGCCGCGGGCGAGGGAGTCGACGTCTGGAACGAGAAGTGGGACTATCTCGGACCCGAGCTCATCGACGTCTTCCTCACCGATCAGTTGCGTTTATCACGACCTTAGATCTTTCGCGCATTCGCCTGCTGACATGCTGCGTCGCTCGCATCCTCCGCAGCGGCGATCACGCGCCATCCTACATCCACAAGCTGATCAAGGACATGTACGACGACGAGGACCTCGTTTTCTAGCATGACCCGTCCCGACAGGAATCGTATGCGTCGTGACAGGATCAGGCGACCAGGACTCCAGACAAAGCTGAGGCTCATAAGCATCATCAAACATGGCCGAGCGTAAGTGAGGATACGCGAAAAAGTCTGGGCCGAGCGAGCAAAGGGACACCGCTGGACGGCCTTCAGTAGGCGCAAAACACGGAGAGTGCATCGGAGCAACACGCCTGTAAGGAAACGGGATAGCCGGGGACTGCCTCCTTTACTTCTTCTTCGACCCGCCCTTCTTGCCGACGATCGACTCCTTGATGCTCTTCTTGCCAGCGCTCTGGCCAGAGACCTTCTTCTTGTCAATTGGCGCGGCCGTCGACGTCTTCTTCTTCGGCTCCGTCTTGGGCGCCGCCGCAACAGGGACCGGCGCCGGGTGGGGCGGAGCAGGGGCAACGAGCTTGGCCGCAGTCGTCGACGTCTTGACCTGCTTGACCGGCGCGGGCGCCTTGACCTTCTTGGCTGGCGCCGGCGCCGGCTCCACCAGGTCGTCCTCGCCCGCACTGTCGTCGTCATCTGAGCCCGCCATAACCTCGTCTTCCTCCATGCCCGTCCACCGGCCGTTCGGGTCGGCCGTCCAGACGGGCAGCGCAACACTGCTCGCCGTCTTGACGTTGAGCGCGCTTACGTTCTCCCAACCGCCCGGAATCAGCTTGCCAATCTGACCGATTGCCGCCTTAAGGCAGGCCGCGACCTTGGCAACGTCCATGTTGTTGGCCGGCGGGAGGGCGGCGATACGAATCGCGTGCGAGTTGCCAGGCGAGTGGTGGAAGTAGGTTGAGCTGATGGCCCGCTCGAGCTCGCCCTTGAGGTCCTTGCGTGTCAGGTTGACCGGAATGGGCTGTCTGCGGGTCGGATGCACGAGGGGAGTGCGTCAGTATCTGATGCGTGCAGGCATATGCGAAAACACGGCGCGTGCGCGCCCTAAAGGAGCGGGACCCACTTCTTGGCCTTAAAGAACTTGGTACCAAGCAGCTTAGGCAGGAGCGGCACGACGCGCTCATCGACAAGGAACAGGCCGTGCTCATTCATGAGCTGCCTCCTCGCCTCGAACGGCTTAAACTTGCCCCGGAGCTTCTCAAGGCCAACGACGCGGCCAACGAATTTGATCTTGTGCTCCTCGAGAAGGTCCTTGTAGAACCGCTGGGGATCCTTGGTGATGAGGCAGACCGAGGTCGTCCGGGGGTCGACAAGCGGGTAGGGTAGAGAGCTGAATAAGGGAGCGAGGTAAGTCAGACTTGCAGGCAGAAGGTCGAGGTGCC
>MVAP01000224.1:0-11620 GCA_014825765.1 Cystofilobasidium macerans | reverse complement strand
CTTGAAATGGCATATGGCCGGCGCACCGCATCGGGACTGTGGGCAAAAAGGTGCATCGCCATACCGGGAAAGTTCTTCATGATGCGTTCGTGCGTAAATACCTCCGAGAGCTCAAAGGCGTAGCGCGAGAGCGTGATGTTAGACTGGTACGGAAACCAATCCTGGGGGTCGGCATAGGTGCGAGGGTAGACGTCAGAGAGAACGCTCGTCGTCATGGCTGATCGGCCGTTTCGCGACGGACCTGCATGCATGATCCATCGGGTGTCCCGTCATGACAGTCTCCCAACTGATGGATGAAGAGCGTCTCGCAACCCGGTGCGTCCATGAGCGGGTCCTCCTCTACGGAACACATGAGAGGAGCGCGCGCAGCAGGTGGATTAGTTTCTCGGGTAGCCAGCTTTCGCATCGTCTTGCACTTGCAGGCGTGCGCCTTCAGCGCACGAGAGCTGGACGCACTCTTAAGCAGCCAAGCAAAGGTCCACATGACGTCAAAATAACCGCAGCCACCCCACTTGCCGTTAACATTGGCGCTGACCGACTTGCTGGGGTCCCAGCCCTTCCAACCCGGCCCCCAGACGACGGGCAGCAAAGCCGGATGCCGCAAGGCAGCATCGACGACCTCGAAGATGACGGTGCTGATAGAACCAGGAGCAACAAGGCGTCAGCTCTGAGATCGATGCTGGTAGCACGTGCCGAAGGGAGAACGTACTCCATCCGCTCGAGGTAGTCGTGGTAGTCTGTGACCGACATCCGGCGACCGGTGTGCGTCGGGAAGGCATTAGCACAGTTCCCCTAACGCTGATCTCAACGCCATATTGGCAGACAAATACTGACCAGTCAGGAAGAGAATCCGCCGCTTGCGACCTCCCTGGCCGCCCCGGGCGCCGACGACCTCCTTTGGATCCCAGCGGGCCTCCCAATCATATGGACTATGACCGACGACATCGGGCTGACCGTACCAGCTCGGAAAGCGGCCGTTGACAGGCCGCTGCTCGAGCGCGGCGATCTGATTGAGCTCGGCCACCCGGATCGGCTCTGAGAGATGGTGATAGAGCAGGAGGAGGACGCTGACGGCGAAGAGGCCGTAAGGCAGCACCGGCCGGAGCGCCGGAGGGATCCGAATCATGCGTACTCTCGCGGTCGTCGGGCGGCTGCAGTGAGCTGGGTTCTGGTCTGTTCCAGATAGACGGAGATCGTAAAGCCTGATTTCTCGAGGCAATGGCACGGGGTTGCTGGAGACGGTCGGTGTCGACTGCACGGTTCTCAAGGCTAAAGAGGACGACGCGTCGAAACGCGCTGACGCCCTTGCCTTCCGACGTCGACCCGGATCTCCTTAGGTGCGAGCCTAAGCAGCTGGACAGGCTCGCCGCTTTGCTGGCAGAAAGAAGCTAGGCTGACCCTCCATTTCGTGTCGTTACAAAGACCTCACTAGCAAACATGTTCGGCCACATTCAGGAGTCGATCCTCTCGACGAGCATCAAGTTCCCGCGTCCGTGCCTATCGACGGCCCTCGTCTCCTTCGAACAGCGCAGCTGATGCCTCTACTGCCTGTTTACGTGCGGTCGACAGTGCTGACGGCCATTGCGGCCTCGATTGGCGCGGCCGTCGCCATATCGACGCTCTTTGACTTTGTCAAGCTCATCGCCGAGCTGACTGTCATTCCGGGCAAGAGCGTGAGTCGCGGGTGAGCTTGGGCCGCCTCACCTCGCAGCGCTGAAGACTTCCGCTCCGATCCTCTTTGCAGCTCAAGAAGTACGGCGCTGGCAAGGGAGCCTGGGCTGGTGCGTCTGTCGCTCTTGAAAGGAGGTTTCTGCGCCAGAGTGGCCTGAGCTGAATCGCCTCCGCTCGGCCTCCCTGCCACTCCTCCCTCCTCGCAGCCATCACAGGCCCGACTGGTGACATTGGCCTCGAGTTCGCCAAACAGATGGCCAAGTCCGGTCTCAACATTGTTCTCATTGGTCGAAGCCAGAGCAAGCTTGCCACTCTCGGACATGAGCTTAGTGCGCACCCCTCCGGGTCTCGACCGCGCGAGCGTGGGCGTGTAGACGACTGACGCGACCTGCGCGTGCTCGCATCACAGAGTCTACGTACAATGTTCAGGTCCGGGAGGTCATTATCGACCTCGGCAAGCCCACTCCCGAAGCGTTTGAGGAGCTCAAGACCATCGCGAAGGAGCTCGAGATCACCGTGCTCGGTCAGTTCCCGTTCTGCCCGCACGCAATGCTAGAGGGGTACAGGAGACTGACAAGGTAGCATTTGGTCCCGCAGTCAACTCGGCCGGCCTCTCACACGACATTCCCGTATACTTTACCGAGACCGAGACAGACGAGATGCTCGGTATCATTGACATTGTCCGTCCTGCTGGGACGCGCGGGGACCGGTCACACGCTGATCAGCTGCGCTCGGTCCTCACAGAATGTCAAGGCAACCGTTCTTACGACGCAGGCTATCCTCCCGACGATGTTGACCCGGTACGCCTCTGAATTTGTTGAACGAGCGCTGCTCAATCAAGCCCTTGCTGATCAGACGACTCTTCTCCCTCGTTCGTCGGCTTCCACAGAAAGAGCGGCCTCGTCCTCACCATGGGATCCTTCTCAGCCCTCGTCCCCTCGGCGATGCTTGCGACTTACACCGGATCCAAGGCTTTCCTCGAGCGCTGGACTCAAGCTCTGGGTGAGGAGGTTGAGGAGTTCGGCGTCGACGTTCGGCTCGTCCTGCCCTACTTTGTTGTGAGTGCTGATTCCTCGTTAATTGCCCGATGATGCTCCCGACGGAGCTAACCTTACTCTTTGCACCCGATAGGTCTCGTCCATGGCCAAGATTCGCCGGCCCTCGCTGATGGTCCCGACTCCGTCAGCGCTCGTCAAGTCGACGCTCTCGTCGCTCCTGCTCGCCCGGGGCGCTGCTGCCCGGCCCTTCACGTCGACCCCGTACTGGTCGCACGCCCTTTTCGACTGGTTCATGGCGCGTGCTGGCCTTGGCGGCAAGTTCGCGATGGCCAAGGGGCTCGCCATGCACAAGGATATCCGCCGGCGGGCGCTCAAGAAGCGTGAGCGGCTCGCCAAGCAGCAGTAGATAACTCCTATTGCGACGGCAGGGGCTCGAGCGTGCCAGCATTGAAAAGTTATGCGCATCAGGACGCAGCAGACGGGGGCGCTGGGTTGGGCAGCGACGACATCTTGAGAATCAATGGATGAAGCCGCGTTTTGAGCCTTGTGCCATCGCGATGCCATAGGCCGCGCGACCAAAGAAAGACGGAACGCGAATATCCACGACAGACAGCGCTCGGTTGGGCATCCTCGATGTTCATTTGAGTTGAAGCCAATGACGGGCTGTCTGGATAGCAATAATAGTCGGCGACAACAGGTGTCCGGAGGAGAGCGTGTCGGCCGGGGTCTGCTGCGCGGCCGTCATTTTCCTGACCCGGCTCGCAAAGACGGCGGCCCGTTTTCGCAGATCAAAGTTCGCTTGGGCCCTCTGTTTCCGCCTTTCTCGTCGACCGCCGTCCCTTAAAGAGAGCAGCAGCACGGAGTACGAGGGCAGGTTCTCCGTGCTGCGTCGCATCCAGGTCCATTTACCCGACCTGAGGCCTTTCTTCATTTCCAGGCACGCCGACGGCCATCGCTCAGGCACGCGCCGCCCGCCGCAGCCGCCATCCTTCAACCAACCGAGATGACTTGGACGAAAGAGACGAGCCATGCAACATACGGCCTCGTCCTGCTGACAAACTGACTGTCGTATCCAGGTCACCTGGCATCATTGCTCGAAAAGTTTGAGAGATTGCTGTGGCGGATGTCAAGGCACAGGCTCGCTGCGGGACTGGCAGCGCGTCGTCGCGTCGGTCGCGTCTCTTGGCGCCAGCGGCCTGCCGTCCGTCTTTCACGCAAGGCCGCCCGAATCACACGACGACAGGCGGCAAGGTCGACGACTGCTGACGACCTTGCACGATCCAGGCTACGGCTCTGCTCTGCCTGGCCCGTCCGACCGTTCTGACCCCCGCTTTCCTCTGCGCTCCGTCACTTGCCCCTCAAAGTGCACCCGCGACATCCCGCAACCCGGCGCACGGCCTCTCCTTGACACTGCGCGCCAAAGTCACGGCGACGGCGTGCTTGACTTGCCGGGAACCGGCCTGCTGCCCCTTCTACCTTCAATCGCCCTCTGCAACCTACCCCTGCACCCTAGTCTCAGTCTAGTGCATAGCCCTACTCCTCCGCCTACCTAGTGGCCCCTCAGCCATGTGTCCCATCATGTTCCTGTCGGCTACTTTCGATCATCTCGCAGCCCAGGAAGCAAGCTACTCCTGTCCGTGCCCTTTCTTCCCTGCTCTCCCCTCTTGCGCCTTCTCCTCTCTCCATGCCCATCCGTCGCAGCCTGCTGACCAGTCGCACTTGCGTTGCACTCGTTTTCTCCGCAATCCAGGCCAATGCCATAAGCCTCCCGCGTCCAGTACGTCTTGATCGCTCGTCCTCCCTCCTCCCAGCTCGCCCTGCACGCCGTCCTGCCGTCGTCCCGTCCTTCACCTCGACCTCATCCGCTGACGCCCGGCTCCCTTTCTGCCTGCGTCGTCTGCCAGCCACATCAGCCACCTGCGAGCTCAACTCGGCCCTCCAGAAGGCGGACATCCACAACATCTTGCGGCAGCGCCTCAACCAGCGGTCGCCCGCGCAGACCATCGAGCCGGCCCCGTCGAACGAGCTCAGCGTGTCAACGTCATCGGTTCTGGCCGAGGACATCAGCATCCAGGTCTGCCCGCTCGACGACGTCCTCGTTGAGCTCGCCGCCGCCTACGAGAGCGAGGCGAGGTTCTTCAGCAAGGCCGGCGCCTTCTTTGGGCCGGAAAACGGCGTCGGAGGTAAGCTCTCTCTCGCCAACACCTTCAACAGGAAGCTCGGCGGCACCGTCGACTCAAACGACAGCAACAACGACAACGACAGCGACAGCGACAGCGATGACGGCGAGGCGGATGACGGCAGCCCAACTGGTCCAATGCGCAAGGCCCCTGCCCTCCGCCTGCTTGGCGCCAGCCTCAAGTCGACCGCGACTCGACCCACTCGTGGCAGCGCGTCGTCCGTATCGACCCGATTGTCGGTCAACATGACCCCGACGCGACCCTCACGCGGCACCTCTTCCGCTCGCCCGGCCCTTGCCTTCGCCGCCGCCTTCGATTCGGATGAGGACGAGGCCGAGGTCGACGACGACATCCTCGTCGCTACGCCGACCCGAACCTCGCCTCTCTTTAGCACGCCTCCTCGTTCGGCTCGCAACGTCTGCAAGGTTGCCCTGCCGCCGTGCCAACATGCCTCAGCTAGTCCTGCAGTTGACACTGTGGTCGAGTCAGTCGCCACGATTAAGACCACGCCCCAGCGACCAGCGGTCATCTTCGTCCCGGAGGTGCCGGGTATCGTCATCGTCGCCTCTACCCCGGCCAAGACGTTCGAGGTCAAGCAGCAGGCTGGCCTCGTCTCGGTCTTTGAGAGCGTGTCCGATGACGCCATCCCATATAAGCGGATGCGGCCGTCGATGATGGCTCTCGAGACCTGCTGGCTCAAGAATGTCGACGAGGGCAACGACGTCGAGGCGGTTTTTGGGTCAGTCAACGTTGCGCTCGGTGCCTGCTATGTCGAGGACGAGCAGGATGGCGAGAAGCACACCGCCGCCGACTGGGACCACCAGCAGGTCGACATCGGCAACGACAATGACGAGTTCGGCTTTGACTGGACGACGACGGTTGACGACCTTGAGGCCGGGTGGCTCGCCCGCCGTCACGCGGTCGCGTTTGTCCGCAAGCCGTGCATCGGTCGCTTTGCTCGCGTTCAGCTGTCGACGTTTGCTTTCAGCTTCCTCAAGAATGTCGCCGAGGAGGTTGAACAGCCCGAGGTCGAGCAGGCGGTCGAGCTCGAAGTTGAGCAGGCGGCAGTCGTCAACGGCCTCTCGCATAGAGTCACCCAGGTCGCCGACTCGATCGAAACCGAGATCAAGATGGCCGACTGCGACGTTGTGATTGCGTCGTTCGAGACCGCGTCGGTCATCTGTCCTTCGTCGGTAGTCCTCCAGGACGGCCAGACCTCTATCCCGAGCGCATCGCCGGCCGCCGTCTCACTCCAGACCAAGGTCAAGGTGCGGCCCTTCCCTCCCTGTCTCCCCGATCTTCAGTCGCTGACCCTTATCCCGCTCGCGCTCGCCTCTCAGACTTTCGTCAAGCGGCTTTCTACGCGCAAGTCCCGCTCGTCCTTACCGTTGACTGTTGCCTGCACAGTCGTCTCAGTCGACGACCCAGAGGAGGAGGACGACGAGGACTCGGCCGAGGCCTTCGGCCGATGGTGCGCCGCTGCCGCTGTCGCCTCGAGCTCCACTCCGACGGTTCCCGCCCACCGGTCGTCGGCCAGCTCCTTCTTGTCTTTCGACAGCGGCTCGGCGGTCTCGACTTCTGCGAGCAGCTGGGGCGAGGACGACCGGGCGCCATGCACGCCTCCGCCTCCCAACGGGTCGAAGGCCGGCTCGTAGGTCCCTGCTTGCTGCCTCCGACGACGTCTCCCTCACTGCCACACTTGGTCGCTGACCCTTTTGCCCTTCTGCATCCTCTGCAGCGTCTCGCAGTCGACCTCCGGCCTCACTTGGGATAGCCTCGTCTTTCGCTCGGCCTCATCGCTCAACCAGTCAGCCTCTCCTGCCACAGCCAACGGCCGCAAAACTCGCTCGCCCTTGGCCTTTCCTTTTCGGCCGGCTGAGCTCGATCCTGCGCTCATGAAGCCGTCGCTTTTGCGCCGCTTGGCCTGAAAGGCGTCCTCTGGCTTCCCCCCTCTTCACCACGATCCCCTTCACACTTTACTCTTGCGCGTCTCACACGAGACGAGGCATCTTCTGCCCGGCGAGCATACCCTGCTGTCGCGCCCCCCTTCGTTCGACTTTACTTCCTCCTGCTGCTTCGTGCGCCCATACCCTTCCGACCCCTTCGCGCCCGTAGTACAAGCCCCTTTGCTCTCCTTTCACCATTGCCGGCACTCACGTCGTCATATTTGCCCTTCAAGTCCCGCGTTTGCGGTGCTGCCTCGCTCTCATGTCTCTTGACCTGTGCTGCAGCTTCGACGAGTCCGAAAATTGAGGCAGTTTCGCCTAGGCTTGGCTGCCCCGTGTCCAGCCCGCTCTGCTTCTCCTCCTTCTCACTGCCCAGACCCCCCGACTTGTGTTCTCGATAGGCAGAAGCAGAAAAGGTCGTCAAGATAGCAGGATAGTGGAAGTCGTAAAAAGGGGCGCGAGAGCGGCCCGCATGGGTGGAGGGGCTGGAATGCAGACAAGACCATGAGGTAGATAGTAGGGGACAGCCGTAGCTAGCAGTCAGGAGGACGGGCGGGGGGGAGGAGGGGCAGCGTGAGAGGTGGAGAGGGAGACAGAAGGGGGGAGGCAGGACATGAGACGCAAGGCGGCCGGAGCGACCTTATTAGCCCGAGCACATCGTGCAAGCGTCCTGAAGGGTTTTGAGATCGACCGTCAGCCACTGATCACATTACACACCACGTCGTGACGTTTGTGAGAAGTCAGGGAATGGACGGACCTTGTTCTCAATGCTGCACATGAGGGCGGCCTCGGCACGCTCGGCGGCCCGCTTCTGAGCCTCCTCGAACGTGATCTCGTCCTCGTCCTCGCCGGCGACCTTCTTAGACTCGGACTCGGGCGAGGGAGGCTGGGTCGGTAGGACCTCGTGGCCGGCCGAGGCGGCCACTGTCGCAGCCATCGCAGGCACGATCGACGTCTTAGCCAGCGAGACCGGGGCGGCGGTCGCTCGGGTCGGCGTCTCCGCCGACGAGGAGGACGGGATGAACGCTGACGGGGGCGGGGTCGAGATGGCCGAGGGGGTAAAGGAGAGCTTCTGGACGCCGTTGGTGACGGCAGAGACGCCACCGGCAGGGGCCGACTTGACTGGCGTTTGGACGGCGGCAGCAGGCGCGCCGGTCTTGGCCGCGTTGCCCCGGGCGGTCGACTCCTTGGCCTCCTTGATCTGCTCGGCCGAGAGCGTGAACTGAATCGCCTGGGCGGCCGGCCGAGTGCGGAGGTAGTACATGCCCGTCTTGAGTCCCTTGCGCCAGCCGTAGAAGTGCATCGAGGTGAGCTGGCCGAAGGTCGGGTTGGTGAGGTGGATGTTGAGCGACTGCGACTGGTCGATAAAGGCGCCCCGGTCGGCGGCGAGGTCGATGACCTTCTTCTGCGAGATCTCCCACACCGTCTTGTAGATGGCCTTGACGTCGTCCGGGATCGCGTCGATGTTCTGAACCGAGCCGCCGTGGGCGATGATGCGGTTCTTCATGTCGTCGTCCCAGAGGCCGAGCTCGACGAGCTCCTTAAGCAACCACGGGCAGACGACCTGGAACTCGCCGGCGAGGACGCGGCGCGTGTAGATGTTGCTGCGCGAGGGAAGACGGGCAGAGGAAGCAGGTCAGCGACGCCGCAGGTTGAAAGGAGCAAAGAGGGGAAGGCGAAGAAGGCGGGCGAGAGAAGGGGGAGGGGACAAACGAGGTGTAGGGCTCAAAGCACTCGTTGAAGCCAAGGATCTGCGACGTCGACGCGGTCGGCATCGGCGCGAGCAGGAGCGAGTTACGGATGCCGTGCTGGGCGACCTTGGCCTTGAGCGAGCTCCAATCCCAGAGCTCGCTCGGGCTGACGCCCCACATGTCAAACTGGAAGACGCCCTGCGAGGCCGGCGAGCCCTCGTACGTCTCGTACGGGCCGTCACGCTGGGCAATCTCGCACGAGGCCTCGAGGGCGGCGTGGTAGATCGTCTCAAAGATCTGGATGTTGAGCTGCTTGGCCTCGGGCCCGTCGAACGGCATCCGGAGAATCATAAAGGCATCGGCGAGGCCCTGGACGCCGAGACCGATCGGCCGATGGCGCATGTTGGACTTGCGCGCCTCGGGCACCGGGTAGTAGTTGACGTCGATGATGCGGTTCAGGTTGCCGGTGACGACCTTGACGACGTCGTGCAGCTTCTGGAAGTTGTAGACGCCGTCCTGGATGTAGGTCGGCAGGGCGATCGAGGCGAGGTTGCAGACGGCGACCTCGTCGGGGGCCGAGTACTCGATGATCTCGGTGCACAGGTTCGACGACTTGATCGTGCCGAGGTTCTTCTGGTTCGACTTGGCGTTGGCCGCGTCCTTGTAGCAGATGAAGGGCGTACCCGTCTCGGTCTGGCTCTCCATGATGGCGTACCAGAGCTTCTGAGCGGGGACGATCCGCTTGTACTTGCCAGCCTTCTCGTACGACTCAAAGAGGGCCTCAAACTCGTCGCCGTAGACGTCGGCCAGGCCCGGGCACTCGTTCGGGCACATGAGGGGCCAGTCGCCGTTGGCCTCGACTCGCTTCATAAAGAGGTCGGGGATCCAGAGCGCGTAGAAGAGGTCGCGCGCGCGGTTCTCCTCCTTGCCGTGGTTCTTGCGCAGGTCGATAAAGTCAAAGATGTCGGCGTGCCAGGGCTCGAGGTAGATGGCAAACGCGCCCGGCCGCTTGTTACCACCCTGGTCGACATAACGGGCCGTCGCATCGTAGGCGCGGAGCATCGGCACGATACCGTTCGAGAAGCCGTTGGTGCCGGCGATGTACGAGCCCTTGGCGCGGATGTTGTGGATGTTGAGGCCGATGCCGCCGGCCGTCTTGGAGATGAGGGCGCACGTCTTGAGCGTGTCGTAGATGCCCTCTATCGAGTCGTCCGACATGCTGACAAGGAAGCACGACGACAACTGCGGGTGGGGGGTACCGGCGTTGAAGAGCTGAGCAGAAGCCGGGAGGGTAAGCGTCGTCAGCGATCGAGCGGGCACGAGGGAGGGTCGCGATTCTGCGAGGAACGTACCGTCGGCGAGGCGTGCGTAAAGTAGCGCTCCGACATGAGGTTGTACGTCTCGATCGCCTTCTCCCAGTTCTTGCCGTGGATGCCACAGGCGACCCGCATCAGCATGTGCTGGGGCCGCTCGGCGACCCGGCCGTCGATCCGGAGCAGGTATGACCGCTCGAGCGTCTTGAAGCCGAAGCTAAAGCCGATTGCGAGAGCAGTCAGCTGAACGCTCCAACAGCTACCGAGTGCAAGCTCGAGGCCGGGACGCACAAGTTGTAGTGGAAGTCACGGTCGAAGATGATGGCCGAGTCGAGCTGCTCCTTATTCTCCATGATGGCCTCGTACGTCTCCTTGGAGATCATGGGCGAGAGCCGGTTGTTCTTGGGGTTGACGTACGTGTAGAGGTCATGGATGACGTGGGAGAACGTCTTCTTGGTTTCCTTGTGCAGGTTCGAGACTGGCGGCGGAGGAGGAGCCTTTGTCAGCGCGGGTCGGGCAGCCGATCGACCGGATAAAAAGGGAAGGAAAAACGCACTGGCAATCCGGGCGGCGAGAATCGCATAATCTGGGTGCTTCGTCGTCAGGTAGGCGGCCGTCTCGGCGGCGAGGTTCTGATGGAAGGCGCAGCGTGGGCCGACATCATCAGCCACCAGCTTTCATTCAACGCGGCCCCCCCCCCCCCCCACCTCGACGCGTCCGAGCTGGCTTTTGCGGGCCGCTGGACTCGGAACGGCTGTTAATTTGACTCTGAGGGCAAAAGAAGGAGCACTCACATCGAGCTCGACGGTCGTCACACCCTGGTGGACGCCCATGCAAACCTTCTTAGTGATCCTGCGAGAGGGAGAGGCAACGGTCGGAAAACCGGGTTGGTCAGCCGACGCGTCTCGACTCGCGCCTTCGCCTGAACGTCAACGGCCTGCAAGCGAAACGCACTCGATCGGCTCGACAAAGTTGGAGTCGAGGCCATAGCAAAGCTTTGAGACGCGAGCGGTGATCTTGTCGAACCTAGAGTGGAGTCAGAATGAGAAGGAGATGTGTCAGCGAGGCGTCTAGAATGGGCTGAGGGCTGAAAAATGTGATGTGGGCAGGGGAGGGTTGAGGGAGGTCGAAGGGGAGGAGAGAGGAAGGCGAGAAGAGGAAGGGATGAGCACTCACGCCACGCGCTCCTTGCGACCATCTCGCTTGTAGACTAGAAGGAGGGGCAAAGGACAGGTCAGTCTGGAGCGGGGGTTGAAGGAGCAAGGCGGGCCTCGGAGGGAGCGACGCGTGTGACGCGACCGACGGGGAGGGACACGCGATGCCCAAAGGACCCCATTGCCACGGACGGTCGCACCCGCACGGAAGCTCAGGCGATAGAACCAAGGCAGACGGACGCACCCCACATTGCGAGCTTTGATAGAAAGGTGGAGAGGGGAGGGAGGAGGCGGGGGTTTGATGAAGGTGAAGACGAGAGCGGGCGACGACGCGACGCGAAATGAGAAGGGGGGCGGCCGCGCAAGAATAAAATTAAAGTCATCTGTCCTGGCTGGGCGCGCGTCCGTCCCCGATGACGGCAGACGACGCGTACGGACCGTCGGCCGATGGCAGCCCGACCGCCGGCTTCCCGACCCGGTAGCGCTGCGTGCGATGCCAGTCATAGACGAGGCACGCGATAGAGGCAAGGGGGGGGGGGGGGGGGGGGGGGGGTGTTTTTGCAGCCCACCGCACCCCGGAGTGGCAGGAAGTGGGGATCCACCAACCCCCAAAACCACCCGATTAAGTAAGGAAAAAGGGGTTTAAAACATTAAACGGGCTTCAGCC
>MVAP01000223.1:0-11876 GCA_014825765.1 Cystofilobasidium macerans | reverse complement strand
CAGGGTCGACGACAGGCGCTGCTGCGCGCACGGCGGCTTTCGC
Organism: Cystofilobasidium macerans; assembly: GCA_014825765.1. NCBI lineage: Eukaryota > Fungi > Basidiomycota > Tremellomycetes > Cystofilobasidiales > Cystofilobasidiaceae > Cystofilobasidium > Cystofilobasidium macerans. The sequence goes on along the minus strand of MVAP01000223.1, from coordinate 11,833 downwards.
CGGCTTGCCTTCGCTCCGTCATCCTCGTGAGCTGCTGCCCTTTCATCATCCACCATCTCATGCGAATCCACCTGCCGTTCGGCAGCCCAGTCATCAAGCAGCTCAGAACGTCTATCTGCACTATAGTCCACTCCCCCAACAATCGACGTGCGATGTCCTTAACCGCTTCGTCCGCCCTGCCCAGGCTCTCGCCCGACATCCACCACGTGCCCGGTGCGACGCCGGCCAGCCAGGCCACCTGTCAGCAGCTCCTGCTCGAAAATCACAGGCAGCTCGATATCTTCACGAGCAATGGATTCTTCCACAATCACCTTGCCGTCAGCCCTCGGTTGGAGTGATGTGCTGCTGTGCTGGCTGGACGCACCGTGCTGAAACGAGCTCGTACGGATTCGTTGCTTCGCCCGCTCCCGCAGCACCATCTTTTGACGGCCTTCGCTCTTGGAGGCACGCCGGCCCTTCTCCAGAAGATCTTTGAGGTTGAGAAGACGACACTCGTCCCGCTTAACCCGGTCGCCCGCCAAAAGGAGCTCGCCAAGTCGGGCCGCAAGATCCGGCTCGACGTCCCTGAACTCGATGCCAACAACTGGGCCGATTTCCTTGGTGTTGGAGACGCCTATGGCCGTTACCTCGTCTTCTTTGAGCAGGAACTCGCACAGCGGGGGGTGACGGCGACGCTTGACCGGTACCTCTTTTCCGAGGAGGCGGTGCGTTCGGCTTTGGTCTCTGCCCAGAAAGACGGCAGCTGACAGAGCGCGGCTTGTGCAGAACGCCGGGGGAGCGAGCAATCGGCAAGGCCCACGGATGCTCATCCGACTGACGGCCGGCGTCGTTCGTCAGTTTCACCCAGACGGCGCGGTATGCGCCCGAAGAGCATCGCTGATCCGGGGTCATGGCCCTTCTGCAGACCCTTTCATACAACTCGGCTTCGGCGCTGAATTCAACCTGCCAATCGTGCGTCACCTGAGTTAAGATCCCAGCCTCTTGCTCTGACTGCACTGACTTTTGGTACACCAGCTGCTCGCTGAAGGACTCGCCGAGGCGGCCGTCCACTCAGCCGATACAAGCAGTGGCCTCTTCCCCGACTCATGGCCTCACTCTAGCGGCTCCCTCTGTGGCCTAGGACCGAATGCCCGGAGCAATGAGGCAGGCACCCGGATGACAGCCCTCGAGGTTTATCGGCGCTTCGTCGATGACTGCAAAATCGTCGTCCAGCCGTACGACGCCGATAAGACGATCGTGTGTCCTGTGTACTTCAGACATAATTGCCCTGTCACATTCAGGGGTCTGACGTTCACACCGCGATAGAACACACGGATGAAAGACTCGATCGGCTCGGGCAATGCGGAACGAATGCAAGCCCTGACCACTGCGTGGACTGCCGCATTTCCGGCCGGCTCTGAGCATGGCAGGAACGGGCACACGGACGCATGGGTCGCGAGCAAGGTCGACGAGATCCAGGTGCTCAACTCTTTCCTGGCATGCGCCACCGGCCGGCTCGGCAAGGAGACGCGTATCGATTTCTTCCTCGTGCGTTCTTGCGAAACTGACTACGTCTGTCAAGCGTCATATTGACCTTTGCCGCGCTTGCCACACAGATGCATCTTCTCACCTCTTCACTCTTTTTGCCTAGCATCCTGTCGCTCCTGCCGTCGTTCGCCCAGCAGCGAACGCTGCTTGAGAGCTATATGCTCACCGTGCTCGTCACGAGCCTTTCACGCGGCCGGCCAAGGATCAACGCTCGTATACCGCTCGGCTGGACGGCCGTTCCGGCTGGATCGATCAATGCCGAAGGCAACGGCTGGTGCGAGGTTATTCAGCGAACGCTCGGCCATCCAGACAGCCACGTCCCCAAGACCATCCGGGCGCTCCTTCATCTCGACCGGCAGCACGCGCTTGCCCGATCTTTGCCAGGTGCTCTTGACCGAGCCGGCAAGGAGGTTTTTGAAGGCATGAAAGACGTTGACGGCAGCATCTTCGTCCGCATGGCCGCCGAGGTCGGCCGAAACCAGGGTTGGGCCGACCCGCAGCCTGGAACCGACTGGGACCGGTCGGCCCTCGGCTGGGATGAGGCCTGGCACTGATCTGGTTCAGTCTGAACTCACACATTCGGAGACTGGCTTGAAACTGTGCCCCTCCCCCCCCCCCCCCCCCATCTTCGACCCTTTGTCCTTCACCAACTCACTTCACCATGCCATTTATGCCCCTCCCCGATGTCCCCATTTGCACAGATCCTCGCGCCGCGTGGTTCAGCTGCCCCTTGAGTCTGGACCTCCAGCAGTCCTGGCTTGCCGATATGACCTCTGTCGATTCGTACAGCATGTTTCAAGAGGCGAAGAGCCGTTCTCAACGAAATCGACCGCGCCGCGCGATCAGCGAGCACGATAAATCGAGTGCTTCGCGCGACGCGCGCACGGGCGAGCTAGGGTTGACCGCAGGCTCTCGTCAGCCAGCGCGGAGGGAGGCGCAGTCAAACCCTTCCCGCCCGGGCGACCTAAGCCTGAACCCCCTTCTGCCTCCTCGCTTTCCTTCCTTATATCAGACACGATGGGTGCGTCTAATATCAGCATATGATCTTGCTGCGGTCTCTGCTGACTGTCGCTATCCTTCTTTCGCAGGCAAGATCGGCGTCCCTTCGGCTCAGAGTGTGTTCGGCACTCCAGCTTCTGCACCAAGCCGCCACCCTTGAGCTGTCGCTGACCGCTGCGACGTCTCGCTACCACCCCCCTTCATCAGAGAAGCGCAAAGACCCTGGAGTGCCCAAGTTTGCGGCTAAGGCGGCGAAGAAAGCCGAGACCAAGGCCAAAGCCATGGAGGATAAGAAGGCGAAATGGGCCGAGCAGCGGCCGGTGCGTGCTCTCCCTCACCTCCCCCACTGTTCACTGGACCGGGTCCGACTCTTCCGTCTCGACGCTCAAGGCGGTCTCTGTGCCACGCCGATGAGCTGATCATGAGCATCATATGTACTGTCTGCAGGGTCCGAGCGCGGCCAAGCGGGCCCGGACGACGTTTGCCTCGATGGCGACGACCAGTACCTCGGCCGACCACACCTATGCCTCGGACCACCCGGCCGAGCCGACCTTTGAGCTTCCGCCGCTCGATCCGTCTATCATGCTCAAGGACTCGTCGGCCAAGGCCTTTATGAGCCACCTGCGCAAGGTCATTGATCAGAGCGACGTCATCATTCAAGTCCTCGACGCCCGCGACCCGCTCGGCGGTCGGAGTCGATACGTCGAAGACGAGGTCCGCCGGCGCGAAGGCGAGGGCAAGAAGCTCATTGCTGTCGTCAACAAGATTGGTAGGACCAATTTTTTCACCATTGAGCAGGCAAGCAGCAGCTGCCACATTTGAGCTGACGCCGCGGCTCTCCGTCCAGACCTCGTCCCACGCTCGGCGGTCGAGCAATGGCTGCGCTACCTCCGGCACGACTTTCCAACGCTCCCCTTCAAGTCGTCGACTCAGTCACAGCGGACGCACATCTCGAGCATGCACCTCCCAGTTTCCTCATCCGGCGCCACCCACTCTGCGCATGCGGCCGACGCCGCTCTGACGACGCCCGTGACGTCGCTCGCGCTCGGCGCGGCGCCGCTCATCCAGCTACTGAAGTCGTACGCCCGACACCTCCCTCCCGGCCGATCACTCACCGTCGGCATTGTCGGTTTCCCGAACGTTGGCAAGTCATCGCTAATCAACTCGCTGAAGCGCTCGCGTGCCTGCCCGGTCGCCTCGACGCCAGGCCACACCCGCGTCGTCCAGGAGGTTAGCCTTGACAAAGGCGTCAAGATCCTCGACTGCCCCGGCATCGTCTTCGATCCGGCGATGGGCACGGCCGAGGAGCGTCTGAGCGAGGAGGAGGTCCGGCGCCGGCGAGGCGAGGTCATCCTACGCAACTGCGTCAAGCCAGAGCTCGTGGAGGACGTTCTCTCGCCAAGTGCGCGAGCTTTCTGCTAGCCTCCTGCAGGCTTGGCAACGCTGACTGTGCCTATCTTTGGCTCTTTGCAGTGGAAATCATCATTAATCGCGTTGACCATGCGCAGCTCGAGAGGCTCTACTCGGTGCCGCCATTTGAGAACGTCAACCAATTCCTCGTCTCGATCGCACTCGTTCGCGGCCGCCTTGGCAAAGGCGGCGTGCCCGACCTTGAGTCGTCGGCGGTCCAGGTCCTTCGCGACTGGAATACCGGCAAGATCTCGTACCACACGGTTCCGCCCGCGGTTCACCCATCGTCGGTTGCCAAGCCGCTGAACTCGCATGCGCCAGAGTATGCCCAGGAGGCCTTTACCTCGGGCGCCCAGGCGGGCGAGTCTGCGATCGTCAAGGGCTTTGCGCCCGCGTTCGACATAAGCGCACTCATGGGCGCGGCCGACGAGGAGGCCTTCGGCGAGCGTGAGCCGCCGGCAATGGAAATGCTCGAGGACGAGAGCGCGCTGCTCGACGGCAAGGGTGACGAGATGGACCTCGGCGAGCCGCTCGACAGCGAGTGGGGTGGCATGGAGGACTATGTCGGCCTTGGCGTCCTCAAGGGCGACTCGGCGCCGACGGCGCCGCTCGGCTCGGTCCAAGAGGAGCGCGAAGAGATGGACGACGATCAGGTTGATGCCGAGTCTTCGAGGTGCGTCATTGCGTGCGCGTCGCTGGCTCGTCGCCCTTTGCACCTTTTGACTTGACCGCCGCGTGCCCTTCTCGCCTCCCACCCCATTACAGCTATCCGGCCTCGACCTCGATATACGCCTCGCTCGTACCGCGGACAAAGAACGCTCAAACCTCGCGTCTCTTCACAAGGGACGAAACGGTTGCCATGAGCATGAACAACCCACTGGCGCGCAAGAACCAGAAGGCCGAGCGTAAGAAGAAGGACAAGGAGATGCGCCGATTGCAGGAAGCCGCCGGCCTTGGCCGCGATAGCTTTGCTGGCGGCGGCAACGACGACGACATGGATCTGTAGATGACCCTTTTTTCCCATCGAAAACAATAGTGCCTGAAAGGGAGGCGTTTCTCTTCCACTGTTGTTTGTCGTCGGCCCACAGCCAGGGGCCCCGGCGCCGTCGCAGTCGCGAGACGGCCGCGGGCGTTGTCTTGCCCGTAAACGCCCTGTGCTCCTGGCTTCCTCGGTTCAACCTGACCATCGACACCAGCGTCATTCTCGTAGGATCCCTTGTTCAGTTCCTGGCCTGGCCCGCCTTTTTCCTCCTCGCCCATCGCGCCATTCGGCGCCATGTCTGCTGTCCCGATGCTTGACCCGAGGCAGGCGTTCCCTCACCTGTTCCCTCCAGCGGCAGGCTCATCCTCGACAATCTCGAGCCACTCTTCGATCCAGAGCTCCGGTCACCCCTCCTCGAGCTCGCTCGATGGCCTGTCATCGCATAGCCTTCGTCAGCAACCTTCAGCGCTGCATCCCACCAATCCACTTTCTCAGCCAGCGAACGGCCTGCTCTCTGCTATGCCGCCTCCAAACGAGTCGTTAGCCAGCCGGTCTGGTGCGATGCTCGCCCCGGCGCCTCCAAGTAGCCCTGTCGACCAGGTTAGGCTTCCACCAACCAAGGCGGCTGAGCTTGCCCGCTTTGAGGTGCTTGAGACTCTTGGTACGTTTTCGTCCCCGAGCTCATCAGACCATGCTTCTGCGCCTGCCAAGGGCGGCCTCAGACTGACAGATGTTGGCGCCCTTTGCTGCCGTCGACGTGCTTGTCTCAAAGGGACCGGGACGTTCGGTCGCGTCCTTCTCGTCCGAGTGCGCTCGCCATCAACAGCGCCGACAGCTCCCCATCCGATCTTTGCGCCGACATCGTCGTCGTCATCCTCATCTCCCTTGCTGCCTAGCTCGGCCTCCGCCGGGCCGGGCCCGTCGACGCTCGCGTCCAACGGAGGGTCCTCGTCACCCAGCACGTCGGCCACGACGCTGCCTTCACAGAGCATGCCTCACTTTGCGCTCAAGGTGCTCGCCAAGGCCGAGATCGTCCGGCTGAAGCAGGTCGAGCACATCCAGTCGGAGCGCGGCATCCTTGGCCGCGTCAAGCACCCCTTTATCGTTGAGCTGTGTGTGCCGACCTGACCTGCCCAAGCCGCGCCCTTCTCACAATCTGACAGTCGACACTCGGCATTGGCCCCTTCGCAGCTACCAGACTTACCAGGACCCGATCAACGTCTACATGCTTCTATCGTATGTGCCGGGCGGCGAGCTCTTCTCACACCTGCGACGAGCGGGGCGCTTTACGGCCGACGTTACTCGCTTCTACCTCTCAAGTATCATTCTCGCGATCGCCTGTGCGGTCCTCCTCTCTCTCACTCGCCGCTATCAATGCCTGCCGCTGACCTCTCTTGCCCGCCTTTTCCCTCGCTCAGACCTGCACAGTCAGGACATCATCTATCGGGACCTTAAGCCGGAGAATTTGCTGCTCGACCGAGACGGGTACTTGAGGTGCATCATCCCTACTAACCTTTCGCCCACCGGACTTCTTGAGCTGACCGTTGATTTGTGACCCGCGCTCTCGCTCTTGAAGGATAGCAGATTTTGGATTCGCCAAAGAGGTCGGCGATCGGACGTTCACGCTGTGCGGCACACCAGAGGTCAGCCAGCCCTCCCTTTGCCGCGCCAGTCCGATTCCACTCAACTGACGACTCATCTCCCGGGCTCCATCTACAGTATCTTGCGCCCGAGATTGTTCTCAGCAAGGGCCATGGCAAGGCCGTCGACTGGTGGGCGATGGGCATCTTGTGCTTTGAGATGCTAGCCGGATATCCGGTGCGTTGAGCCGCCCTCGCCCTCTGCACGGCCAAATAGCTCATCCACCCCGCGTTCCATTTTCTCGGCAGCCATTCTTCGACGACAACCCTATGGGCATCTATGAGAAGATTCTTACCTCGAGGCCGGCCTTCCCTTCGGTCGTCGACCCGTACGCCAAGGACCTCATCCGCCGCTTACTGACAGTCGACAGATCCAAGCGGCTCGGTAATCTTCGCGGTGGCGCAATGGACGTCATGATGCACCCTTGGTTTGGGGGCGTCGATTGGGGGGCGCTTGAACGGAAGGGGATCCGGGCGCCAATCGTCCCACCGGTGATGAGCGCAGGTGTGGCCCAATTATGTTCGGTCGCTGTATTGGCGGTCGCTGATCGCCTCTCTTCTTTGCTCGCCTCCACCTGATAGGTGATACACAGAACTTTCAGAAATATCCTCTGCCACGCCCAGAGGATTTGCCGGGTCTCTTCATGTCGAGCTCGCCGCCTGTGACGGACGCTTTCGGGCACTTGTTCGAAGTGCGGCCCGCATCATTAACCCTGTTGGGTTGTGGTTGTGACGCGCCTGACTGACCCGCATGCTCCGCCCCCCTTTTGCAGGACTTTTGAGCTCGGGTTCTGCCTTTTGAGTTCGCAGCCGATTGATTTTTGGTCGACGCGGTCTCTGCTTAGCACGCCCCTGCTGTCCGCAACATAGACACAAGCCCGAGAGGGCTTCTTCCTGCGGTAGCTCGTCACAGCGCAATGGTTGGCCGCTCACGCGCACATTGCAGCCCTTGCGGCTGTTCTAGCAAGGCTCGCGCAGGTCGCAGCGGGCTCGCTCCATCGAGCCAAGTGCCACGCAGAGTCTCAGGATTCTTGATGGATATCTCGCCCGCTCTTTTGCCTCTGCATGATAGTCACTTCTCGCATGACATGAGTGAGCGGATCAAGCAAACAAGCGCTTGAAGTGATCTCGAAAGCAGCCCGCTGCGCATGCCGGCAATCAACCCCTCATTCATCGCGCGCTCGAGAGCGTCAGACGTCAGACCATCAACGTTGTGCTTCCTCTCAATCCCTTCCTCTTTCTTGAGCAAGGCTCCGGCAGCCCAGTCTCAGCATGTTCGCGGCCGCGACCTCCCTGTTTGCCCGCTCGGCCCTGGCGGCCAACTACACGATCCACGCCGGCTCGCCGCACGGCTCGCTCGCCTCGTCGCCAGCCTTCGGCCAGTCGTCGTCGTCCTCGGTGGCAGCCGCTGAACTCGCCTCGGGGACTGATCTCAAGCCCTTCCAAGTAGGCCTTTGGCGCGTTCTCCGCGCGACCAACAAGACAACACAGAAGGTATGGCGCCGCCCAGAGAAGCAGCGAGCGATCTGGACGAGCTGACCCCTCCATGCCGAAACCCGGATCGCGTCCCCCTCGCTTCCGCAGCTTGTCTCGGTCTGGATGTTTGAGAAGAAGGCGCTTGACCAGATGGACCGTGCCGCGCGCGATGTCGTGCTCGAGACGCTGAAAAAGGAGGTGCGGCCGAGCCACCGGTCCCTGTCCGGTGACAGTATCGACACGCATGTTGATACCAGCCCGCTTCCCTCCCTGGTCCGGCTCCTGACATGCGCGCGCAACTGCCCGCCTGCAGGCCTCATCATTATCGCGCCTGCGTCACCCTTGCATCCTCGAGATGGTCGAACCGCTCGAGGAGACGCGGACCCAGCTCACGTTTGCAACCGAGCCGCTCATCTCGAGCTTGGCGGGGACACTTAAGTCGGCTCGGTCGAGCGGCGTGCTCGAGGGCATCGACATTGACGAGGTGGAGGTTGGGCCAGATCGCTTGCGTCCCTACTATTCCATCAGCATGGGGCTGAGATTTCGTTCATCGTGGGCGCCCCTTTCCAGATCCAGAAGGGTGTCCTGCAGGTCAACCGAGCGCTATCGTTTCTGCACAACCAAGCCTTGCTCATGCACAACAACCTGACGCCAGAGGCAATCCTCGTCAACGCCAAGGGCGACTGGAAACTTGGCGCGCTCAATTTCACACTGTCGCTTGGTACCAATGGCCAGAACAGCGCCCGCTGGGAGTTTCCTGAGCGCAAGTGGGGCGTACCCGACAGCGTGCAGGTGCGTCGATCGGCGATAGGCCCGGTATAGCGCACTCGCGGCGTCCAGATGCTGACTTGGTGAAGCTTGCATCCTCGTAGGTCGATTGGGACTTTATGGGTCTGTGTCAGGAGTCAGCTCGAGAGCGATAGTCAATCCGGTCTGACATTCCCCTCATGCCCCCTTTGTCTTCAGCACCGGAGTACGCGCTGGACGAGCAGGTGACGGCTGCATCAGATCTCTACGCGCTCGGCTGCATCATCTATGCCGTTCATCTCGGCGGCAAGCCGCCCTTCAACAATCATCACTCGCTCTCGAGTCTGCGCGGCAATATGGATCGACTTGCACGGGGTGAAATCGGCAACGCGGTGGCCTTCGCTCGGCTGACGCCAGATCTCAAGTGTCGGTATCTTGCGCGACCACTGCGCACGCGACGACACTGACGCACCAAGTCCTGCTCTCCCTTTAGCGCTACTCTCCCAGCTAATCACTCGCTCGGCAAACGGCCGTCTCACCTCCCTCACACTGCCTTCACATCCCTTCTTCTCGAACCTCGCCATCTCAACCCTGCTCTTCCTCGATCGCTCCAACTTTTCATCTAAGACAAAGGAAGAGAAGGCGAGCTTCCTCCGCGGACTCGTCGGCGTCGTGCGTCCGAGTGACTACCTTCTGGCATCGGGGTCGGCCATCTGCTAACGACCCCCGAGCGCCTATTTTTCGCAGCTGCCGAAGTTTTCGGATCGTCTCCGCATCCGAAAGATTTTGCCCAGTCTAGTCGAAGAGGTGGGTCGCATTCCCCTGCTCGATCTGGAGAAGACCACCTGACAGCACACGGCGATCTGCAGATGAAAGACCCTTGGCTACTCCCCTTCATCCTACCTTGCGTCTTTGAGATTGCCAAGGGTCAGTCGAAGGACGAGTTCAACTCGGTTACACTGTCGGCGCTCAAGCCGCTCTTTGCTCTGACGGACCCGCCGCAAAATATGCTCAGTGCGTGCTCTCCTTGAGCTTGTTCTTGCGTGCTTCGTATCCTGATCGTTCTTGCCCACCTGCAGCTTTGCTCGAGAGTATGCCGCTCTTCATCGAGAAAAGCAGCCCAAAGGTCTTCCGCGAGAGCATTATGCCGCTCGTCTATAATTCGCTTGAGTCGGAGCACGCCGAGGTCCAGGAGAAGGGTTTGCGGGCGATCCCGGGCCTGCTTGACATCCTTGACGTCAGCTCGGTCCAGGAAATCCTCTTTGTCAAGGTTGCCGTGCGTTCAAATCGACAGCTAGACCTGGGTCACTGCTACCGTGAGGACACTAAAGCCTTCTGCGACCTCTCAGATCCTCTTCACAAAGACGCGCATTCTCTCAATCAAAATCGGCACGCTGGATGTCTTCCGTGAGCTTGTCAAGGTGCTCGACAAAACGAGCCTCACGCAGAAGCTGGTCCCACTGCTGGCCAAGATCAAGACAAAAGAAGCCGACGTCATGGTGTGTCTTCGCTGTCGCCTGTCGTCTGATCCTTGAGGCTAACGTTGGTCCCTCCCGTTGCTTCTGGCCCGCCAGATGGCGACTCTTTGTGCGTCATGCGGCCCGTTGGCGTTGCTTTGAATCATCCCGCTGATGACATTGATATCACTCTCATCGCCAGCCGTACACGAGGCCATGGGTGCCAAGGTTGACCGCGAGGCGGTCGCGAACCTGGTCCTGCCGCAGCTCTGGTCCTTCTCCATGGGCCCACTTCTAAGCGTCGAGCAGGTGCGTTCTCGCCTGAAAGCTTCCGAGCCTCATCGCGCCCGCTGAGTGCACTCTCGCATCTCTCAGTTCAGCCGCTTCATGACGACAATCAAGACCCTTGGCGCACGTGTCGAGCAGGAGCATCTCCAGCACCTGCGCGAGCGGCAACGGATCCAGAGCCAGACGGCTTCTTTCGCGCCTCAGGCCGGAGAATTGACCAGCGGCGGCTTGTTGCCGACCAATGGTGAGATCGACTTTGCCTCGCTCGTCGCAAGTGCGCACGGCGGGGCGAGCAACGCGACTACACCGGCGGCTGCAACCGAGATGGACCCTTGGGGCTCGGACCCATGGGATATGGCGCCTGTACGTGCTACCCTTCGCATCCAATCTGGGAGCGGGACTTGTGCTGAAACTGTCTCGCCCGGCTCGAAGGCTCCGGCAACCGCGCCAGCACTCATAATCCCGACTACCGCGGCTCCGCTGCAGCCCTCAGTACCCACGCCCGCGAGCTCGTCGCGACTTGGAGCTAAGGTAGTTCCAGCGTCGACCTTCAACGCTTCGTCATTCATTCAAGCGCCGCTCAACCCGGCGACGATCAGTCCGACGCCTCCGATGGCCGCGCCAGTCCGGACAGCTTTTCCGCCGATTTCGCCGACATCCTCAGGGCCGCCGCCTGCCTTCTCGTCCTTTGGCGCGCCGCCGCCTCGGCATACGACCCTCTCAACGCCACTGACGCCTTCTGGCCCGAACTATAACATCAGCATGTCACCGTCAGCTTCCTCTCAACGACCGACCCAGCCGCCGCAAGAGGCGTCCAAAATGTCGCTCACTCCCTCTGCCCCTGCGTTGCGTCCAACGCCGGCCGCCCCGCCGGGTTACTCGAGCGGGTTGCTCCAGCCGACGACCATAGCCGTTCGGCCACCCCCAGCAACGTCCAATGCTGGCTTAGAGTTCGATCCCTTTGCCTAATGCACATCTTTTGAGCGCCAACGAACAATGAACGTTTCGCTGATAGCTGGTGTAGGTCCCAGGCACGTGATCATGCGGATCCACCTGCCATTCGGCAGCCCAGTCATCAAGCAGCTGAGATCGTCCATCTAGACTACATCCCCTCCCCCCGCCCGCCCCCTCGAACAATCGACGTGGGATGTCCCTGAACGCTTCGTCCGGCCTGCCCAGGCTCTTTCCGGACATCCACCACGTTGAGATGGTGGATGATGAAAGGGCAGCAGCTCATGAGGATGACGGACGCGAAGGCAAGCCGGCGAAAGCCGCCGTGCGCGCAGCAGCGCCTGTCGTCGACCCTA
>MVAP01000222.1:0-10508 GCA_014825765.1 Cystofilobasidium macerans | reverse complement strand
CCCAACCGTCCACACATCGGCGATTGTGTGCTCTCCACCCCCCCCCCCCCCTCCCCCCCCCCCCCCCCCCTCTCCTTCCCCCCCCCCCCCCCCCCCCCTCCCAGATCTTGACGGCCTACATCGACATCTCGCTCCCGACGTCACTCCGCCAGCGAGCGCTCCAGACCCAATATCACTTTACGTGCGCGTGCGAGCTATGCGACGACCGCCGCCGCTGCTTCCCACGAGAAGGGGACTCAAACGCTGCAATCCCACCGGCGCCTTTCACGGGAGGAGTCGATCCAAGGGAGGCAATCGTCGGGCGCGGACAAGAACCGCCTGGGTTGGAGCAGTGGGTGAGGGAGGCGATGGCCGTCTTGGCTCTGGACGAGAAGGGCCAGGTGACGAGTTGCGTGTCTCTTCCCTTGCTCTCCTCCCCGCGTCCCACCTCGTCGCCCTAGCTTGATCGATCCGAGGGTGTATCCGTGAGATAGGCGGGCTGACAATCTCTTCTTTTCGACCTATGCGCCCTTGTCCGAACCCGTGTGGTCTCAGGCTCTGCCGACCTTGAGCGCCTGCACGTCCTTCCCATCGTGAGCTCGCTCGCCGAGCATTTCCAGCCGACGGCCTATCCGCTCCTCCCGCTCCTCCGCCTACTCCTCTCGACCGGCCTGCTCGACAGCAGTCGACCCCTCCTCTCGACCGGACCCAAAGACGATGACAACGTCGACCTTGAGAACGACCAACGGCAATCCCCCGGAGGCATCGATCGGCTCGACGACGCCCTCGCGCTCGCTGGCTTGCTCGCGGCCGCCCTCTCCCACCCGGCGCTCTACCCCTCAGGCCACCCAGTGAGGGGTATCGCGCTCGCCGAATTCGGCAAGCTCCTGCTCGTTGCTCCTCGCCCCCCACCCCCGGCCGGCCCTGACGGCACCGCCACCACCCTAGCAGCAGCGGGCTCCTCCCTCCTTCCCGACGCCCTCTTCCGCGGCGCCGCAGGCGGGACGACGACGACGACGACGACGAGACCGGTCTTCCCCTCGAGCCCGGTGGCGAGGCTGACCACAGCGCGCGACGTCCTCCTCCGGGCGCTCGCCGAGCTCCGGGTCGGCTTCGGCCGGGCCAACGAGGGCGGGCTCGTCGGTCGCGAGCTGGCCGGACTCGTCGAGGGGGTCGAGCGCGAGATCCAGGGGCTCCTCCACTGTCGACCCCTTTAGGAGGGGGGGAGGGGGGAAGTGACATTGATCGACCCCTCAGTGAATTCATGCCTCGGATGACTTCTGAAGGGGTTGGCATCGGGACCTGGAAGGCTGACTCCCCGGGCAGACCGCTGCAAAGGGGAGGAAGGAAGGGCCGCCAAGCCACATCTACCTGACGCGCGACGGGCGAACCTTTCAAGTTGGCTTGACCATATGAAACCGGCATGAACTTCATAGTTTGGTCGGATGGGCCTGGGTTGACGAAGAGCAAGCACGTCTGGCACAGCCCTTGGTATCGACTAGCCCCGGTTTCTTCAAAGCGCAACCTCCTTCCCTATGATTCCCTTTTCACCAGCTGGCGACGACAACGGTTGTGTCGTCGCTAAATTTGCCGCCGTCCGGCAGGCGGAGCGTGAGCGAGGCGCTTCGTCGATGGATATCGTCCCGCCCCCCGAGTGCGTCGTCGACCACGGCGAGCGCCACGTTCGCCCACTCGCCCTTCCGGTCGAGCGAGCCACCGGCAATCGTGACCCACTCGTCTTCGAGCGTCTTGGACTCAAACGGTCGACGGTCGTAATGGTCCTTGAGGCCGTCGCTACACAGGAAGAGGAGGACGGTTGGATGAGGGCCTCCCCTTGGAGGAGGGAGAGGCGTGAAGACGACCGTGGGCGAAGCATTCATGTACGGCGGCGTCAGGTACAGTGGCAGCAAGCGTTCAATTTTGGCTTGAATTCGTGACGGTCCGTGCCGAGCAAAGATCTTTTCTCGGAGGACAAGCACAGCCGACAGATCAACAAAGGCGAGCAAGCGAGAATATAGCTTTTCGCTGGAAACGTACCTTGTCGACGTAGACGGCCGGCATCTTGTACATGGCGTCGCCCAGCGCTCGCGTGACGGCAATCTGCCCAAGAAGGCGACCATTGTGGATGACTGTCTCGGCCTCGTCTGGATGGGCGGCTTGCAAGCGAGCGACCTCGGCCGGCGCGCTCGCCCCGTGTGGGCTCGTCAGGTGGAAGACCGGTTTGAGAGGCGTCAGCCACGGTTCGGACTCTGTAGAGCGGGTTGCGAGCACTAAGAATGGAAGGGAGATCCTCCGTCAGCTTGAGCACCTAAGCGTGTTGATAAAACATGCGCAAAGAGTAGCTGACGGGCTTGGCAGTCGCCGACATTGGCCGTCCAAAGCGAGCGTTTGTCCGGGCTGATGAGGCAAATGAGCGCTGAACCGGGAGAAGAGTCAGCCACACCGGGGTCGAGGAAACCTAGTCCGCAAAGAGGTCAGGGTTCGCACCAGTCGTACCGCGGCTGGCGAGAATGACCTTGCGTTCAACGTCGCGGTCCTTCATGCGTTCCGAGATCTCGTCGTTGGTCATCCGCTCGAGTTCCCGCTCCAGGAAGACGTCGCTGACGGCCTTGAGGAGCGCGTCGTCGAAGGCCTGGATTTCGCGCGCTAGGAGGGCAGATACGGCGGAGGGCGGAGCATCGGCAGGCAGAGTCTGGAGCGATGTCATGAGCGCGCCTGGCAGCACCGATGTGGTGTGCTCCACCAGATCGACTCCGATATGACCTTCGTAAGGGATGGCGCAGTTTGAGCTTCTGAAAGGGTTGCATATGATAGGCGCTTGAAGGGCAACGTAGCATGTCGGAAGGAGGGGAGGGGGCAGACGCACCATCGAATACGCAGAGGAGCGTGCCTCGGCCCTGGAGCCAGGCAAAGTCGCATGAAGCCGCCCTGTCTTCCTTGGGCTAGACTCGGACAGGAGAGCCAATGGTCAGCGTCTTGGTGATGAAGGATGGTTCTGGCCAGGCTGCTAGCCGCAATGCACCTCGAGCTCGGTCGGATTTGGCTGAAATTCGATGGAGTCGACCCGTACGCCGTCGCCAAGAATCTGACTCTCGAGTTTTGAGCTCGCAACCAGCCGCCGACGGATCTCATCCGGGGTGAGAAGCGTATAGGAGTGGTGGTGGTTGGCGTCGTACCAACCGATGTCGGGTGAGGACGTCGAAAAGGTCGTCACATTGTCGATGGCATCGGAGCCTTCTTTGGATGTTGTCATGGTCGCAAGCTGTCGAGCAGTCCTCGCCTCTCTTGAAAGCAATAAAGCAAGAGAGGGTGTAGCTACAAAGGGAAAGGCGAGGCGCGATGCTTGCAAAGGGAGGCGCGTAGGACGAACGAACTTGACTGCCGAGAAGGGGGTGACGAGAGGCTGAGAGAGGCAAGGGACCAAATAACGACTGAAGGCGTTGAGCGTCGAATCGGTCCATGGACGCTAATGTATGACGATTGTCTTGTCTAGATAGCGTCCTTGCTCGTATCCAAGGATGACTGACTGACTACTCTACCGCATGGGCCTTGTCGGTCTCCGCCGAACGCGCGCAGCAAGCTCGACATGTCGTCCTCAGAGGGCGGGTAGTATCCAAACCTCATCAAATCAAGCTAAGACCTGGTGAGCTCGGTCTCCCAGCTTTTTCGATGACGATCAAGTGATGGACGTGTAGATTGAGAAGCGTAGCAGGCTCGCAAGAAGCTTCTCAGGTTTGATCCTCAGTGGGCTACCACGGGCCAGGACAGATCACAAGCTCAGTCCGAAGGCAGTGGGCCCGTCAAAGCCAAGGAATTGACTATCGCAAGACTCGAGCTCATCGCGACTGCCGAAGCAATCTGCGCTGCGGAGAGCTGTCCTGCTGAGGGCTTCGAGCTCGAGCCTCGTGGCTACATCTTGCTCTCGGGCGATGACTTGTTTGCACAGGCATTTATGGCTTAGCTGCCAACTGAGCCGACTGGGCTGAGATGACCTTGATCATCTCGCCGCCGACCTTGGTCGCCTCAGGAAATCGCGGCGAAAAGAATTCTATCGGGAGGTAAGTCGGTCAGCGTGAGGGAGGCGACGTGCCGCAGGGTGCCCGGTCATGACGCACCTGCCGTCCGCTCGAACCGTTCGCGGTACGTCTCCCAAGCGCCCATCTCGACGCACTGACTCCAGCCGCGGGCGGCAACGACGAACTCGGTGTCGTCGGCCCGATGTGCGCGATCGTCGATCGCCGCATTGACCGCCTCGTCGAGCCGATCCTCCTCGCGGAAGAGGTACTCGGCAACACCGATCCACATGCGGAACAGAGGCGTCGCCGCCAGGTCCAGGTCGGCAAACGGATTGATTGAGAGTGCCGCCCAAGTATCAGCCATGGCCAGGAGCGAGAGGTGGCTGTTGCGCGGTGGCTTGGGCGAGCCCGCTTCAGGCGGCGGGCCGAGCGAGAATTGGTCGAGGATTTTGTCTGAGAGGAGGAGGGGCGTCCGCTTGGCCTCGCTAGCGCCGGCCGCTGGCTGGAGAAACACCTTGTCGCGTGCGGCAAAGACGCGAGTCCGCAGCTCGGCCTTCTTGCCCTCGACCATGAGCTTGAAGAGCTCGGTTGTTGACCGGGCGTACTGCTCGATCAGGACCTTGGCCGACGGATTGAGAAGCGCAAGTCCTGCATAGACGTGCCACTTGTTAGCGTAGATGCGAAGGGCAATGTTGATCTTGATGTGCTCGATGCCGCCGGTGTAACGGTTCGTCTCCCACGGGTACGACGCCGAGCAGTGCCAGGCCGTTCCCATTCTAGAGGCGTAACAAGGCGGTATCTTGAGATTATCAGCCTCGCATCGGGGTCGTGCAACGGCCAATGAGGGCACGTACGAGAGGAAGGCGGCGTGCGTCGCTGCCTGCGTGTTGGCGGTAACCAGATCGTGCTCGTCGTATGACATGTAGACAAACTTGCTCTTGAAGCAGGCAAAGATGCGCTCGACGAGCTGAACCTTCTCATCCGGCGCCCGATGCTGAATGATGACCTGGAGAGAGGTAGGCGCGGAGAAGCGCATCAGTGCTGTCGGCTGAGACCTCTACGGTTGCCTGCGAACGAACGAGCGGCTGACCCTCCGGCGAGACGGTCGGCCCGTGGAGCGAGTGCAACGAGACGACGTGACAGTCCTCGGGCAAGTGCGACTCAAAGGCCTTTTTCTCGGGCGCCTTGACACTCGTTTGACCGGCGACGACGGCGCCGACCTTAGTCGCTGCGAGGGAGGAAGCAGATCTGGCAAGTCAGCGTCTGGTCGAGCGATGGACGCTGCGCATGCGTTGAAGAGGCACAAGAGCTGTGTTGGACGGACAGGGACCAAACTGAGCGACAACATTATCAATGTGAGCTGCCTCAACCGAGTACATGATGAAGTCGCAGACGCGCGAGACGTGGTGACCCGATGGAAGAACCTCGAGTGGCGTGTCTGCACCGGAGGGACGGGGTCAGCCTTCGGGTCACCGGCGTCAGGCGAGCGACCGACGAGACGGACCGGAAAACTCTTGCTTGAGCTCTTCCATCTTGGCCGGCAAGTCGCAGGCGTACACCCTAGAGCCGGGAGGCAGCAGAAGTGCCGGCATGAGCTCCGGGACGCGCCGCGAGGAGGTGGCAGTCGTTCTCGGCCCAAGGAAAGGGGCGAAGGGAGAACGGTTGAGACGGACCTTGACCAGCCGCCCTGCAGCAGGCGTCGGGCATACATCTTGCCCATGTCACCCATGCCAATCAGGCCAATCTTGATGTCTGCATCTTCTGGGCTCGGCGGCATGCTGGCGCGGTCTACGCGGCGGTGATGGAACGGGTCGCAACAGGGAGGCCGCCTGTGCTCGGTGCCTCTTGCCTCGGCGCACGATCCGCCCGTCGGGAGCGCGACGAGCACCAAAATCGCGACTGACCGCAGACGACGACAGCAGCCGACGACAGGTGACCGCTACCGAAGCCGCCTCGCCTTTCAAAGTCGAGCCTGGGACCGCACAGAGTGAGTTCCCTCATTGCCGGCAGTGAGAGCTTCAGCAAGAAGCCGAAGGAACGCAGAATCCGAGACTTGAAGGGGTTGAGCGGCTGACCCGAGCGCACCCGGTCGTTCCAACCGCCCCTGACCCCCTTTTCGACCAGGTCGTCTTTGTCCAGGTTTGACAGCCAGCCTCGCCGACGTCTCCCTAGGATTCTTCTCTCGGCCATGCTGCGCTTCATCCGGTCCCGGCCTCAATTCGCCCTTGGCTCGCTAGCGCCCAACCGGGCGCTCGCGTCCAGCGGCGCTTCGGTCGCCACGACTTTCCGTGTAGGCGCAGCGCTTGGGACTTCCCTCGCCAGGTCCCAGGTGCCGACTGGTCGCACCCTCTCGATGACGCCGCCCTCGTCCGCTACACAAACTCGGCTGGTGGTCCGGGAAAGCGGTCCGATGCCATCCAATGCAGGGAGCGCTAGCCAGATCCCGGGCAACGTGGTCATCCCACCCCTGCCGACCAAGCAGCGGGTGCCGTTCACGACGGTTCTCCTCGAGCAGACGCCTGACAAGGGTAACGCTCAGCTCCGGCTTGAAAGCTGGTCCCGCGACGTCTTCCGTCGGGTTGAGGAGGCCCGGCGCGAGCGGCGCGAGAGGGATTTTCAGCCGAGTCCGAAGGCGTACAAGTACATCGCGCAGGACCTCGGATTTCAGAGCTTCATTTGGTTCTGGACCTTTACGATTGAGGAGCGACTCAACATTTACGGCCTCAAGGGCCTATCGGCTGAATGTGCGCGAGGACTCGTCTCACACGTTCTCGGCGCTGCCGGCCGGCAAACGTCAGCTGACGAGTGACCTCAACCCCTTTCACCTGCCTCACGCCACCCTTCCTCAGCGCAACGCTTCCTCAACCAGAATTACCAAGACGAGCAGATCTTTTCCAACCAGGATCTAGCTCGAATCATCGTGTCAACAGTCATAGACAACCTCGTCAAGAAGGTCTCGAACCCGAGCTACTTCGGGGACTTCGTCAAACAGTCGCCACCCGCGATGGGGGCGGCCAAATCGGCCGTGACTAGCAACATCGCTACGCCGCTGCCGCCAGACGCCGAGATGACCGAGGCCCTCCAGAAGGACGGCGCGCCAGCTTCGCCGCTGTCGGCTGAGAACAAGACTTCCCGGGCGTTGGCGGACGAGTCGTCGTTTGAGTGGGCGCAGCCATTCGACGTCCGTCTGATCGACATTGCGCTTGACCTTGGCAAGACGGTCGAGCGCGAACTCAAAGTTCGCGTAGCCGGCCGAAAGAGCCTCAGAAACGGTGGCCAGAATAACGATCTATCGCTCCCCCAGCCAGGCCAGCCTGTCCCGAGCACGAATTTTAGCCGGGCAGATCACGTCCGACTCGGCGGCGACCTGCTTTTCCTCAGTCAGGAGCATGAGCTGGAACTTCCAAGGAGTGACGGGCGAGCCACTTATGGAAATACTAAAACGGTTGAGAAGGTGTCAGTCCTCTTCAAGTGAACAGCTCTTTGGCGGCGGCTGATTTATCCCCGATTGACCGTGTGCAGGATCGGCCGACCGTGGACTAAGCACTACGTCAAATTTCCCGGCGCCCCTAACCTAGGAAAACACAAGACGCCTTCCGTCATTCGCTTTCACTCTGAGCTGCTGAAGCTAGTCGAGGTTGTCGAAGATGCCGGCACTGGCCACCGCGACATGCCGATGCTTGTACCGCCCTTGCCAGCGACGCGGACTGAGGACGGCGGCTACCTGAGCCTTTCACGCAGTACGTCTTCATGCCTGACGTTCTACGTCTCTTGGCTGCAATCTGACCCGCTCATGACCTCGCTCGTCCGTCTGCTCGGCGCAGACTTCCTCAACGCGCGAGAATCCAAGGCGCGCAACGAAGCCGTCCGCCTCGCCCGCGAGTCGGGACAGATGGACGAGATGCTTCAGGCCATCAATTTTTTGTCCAGCATACCCTGGCGCGTCTCGCATACAGTCCTTGATGACCTCGAGAGGCTCTGGCCCGACACGATGAAGCTGCCGAGCCACATCAAGCACATACAAGGGATCGCAGGCCTCTCCATCACCCCCGAGGACAAGACGGCGGTCGACATTGCGCGCGCCTTCCGCGACGTTCCCTTCTACAACTTTGTTCGGCCTGACTACCGCGGCCGCATATACCCGAGCACGACTGAACTTTCGCCCGTCGCCAACGATCTCGCTCGTTCGCTCCTTGTCTTTGACACTAAGAAGGTACTCGGCAAGGAGGGCTGGCGCGCGCTCAAGCTCCACCTTGCTGGCCTCTTTGGCGCAACCAAGCGGGCAAGTTTTGACGAGCGCCTCGCCTGGATCGACGATCACTGGGCCGACATCATCGATTCGGGCACCAAGGGCCTCGACGTGGGTTGGCTGTCTTCGGCTTTACGCACTGTCACAAATCGCTGACCCCTCTGCTAAAAATCACGTAGGGCAACCGCTGGTACCTGACGGGCGACCACGGCTGGCAAGTCCGGGCAACGTGCGCCGAGATTGCGCGGGCCGCTGCCTACCCGGATGGGCCTGAGGCCTACCCATCTGACCTGCCCTGCCACCAGGACGGCTCGTGTAATGGCCTCCAACACTATGCAGCTCTTGCCCGTGACGTTGAAGGTGGCTCGGCCGTCAATTTGCTGCCGTCGGAGCGGCCGGCCGACGTCTACACGACCGTCCTCAGCCGTGTCATCGAGCACGTCGAGATGGATGCCAAATCGGGAAACTCGTCAGCCAAATTCCTGCTCCAACACCGCGAAAAGACGATGGTGCGCGACTCGGTCAAGCGCACGGTCATGACGCGCGTCTACGGTCTGTTCATTGGTCTCGTGTGCATCCGCTTTTATGCCGTCGACTGACTCGCCACGTGCCCCCCGGTGTGTGCCAGGTCTTACGTCCGAGGGCGCACTACGTCACGCGGCAGATTTTCTGACGAAAATTGGCCTGAGCGAGCGTACCCCCGTCATCGCGCGCTACTGGTCCAACGTCACGCTCACTTCGATTGAGGGCCTCTTCCCGCGGGCGACGGCCATCCAGCAGTGGCTTCTGACGTGCGCGCACCTCATCCTTCGGTCCGAGGGCGTTGATGACGAGGGCTACACCATCGCCGAGGGCGACATCACCATGTCGTGGACGACCCCGCTCGGCTTTCCGGTCATCCAAGACATCCGTATCTTCAAGTCTAAGTCGGTGCGTGTCTTGGTGCGCTCGCTTGCGAGCCAGACCGGTGCAGATTATACTGAACTCCGCCCGTCCACTTGCCGATCACTTAGGTTATGAGCGCGGCCGGTCGGATCTCGATCCAGGATCCAGACGACCCGTCCGAGGTCGTCCTTCGAAAGGAGACGGACGCTTTTGCCCCGAATGTCATCCACTCGTGCGCCTTCGATCATGCGCAGTACCGTTATCAACACGATCCATCCAGGCTGCTGACCGTTCGCCTGCGTGGCCTCCGCTCTGCTAGATTTGACGCGGCCCATCTTTTCCGCGCGGCTCTTAACTGCCGGGTGCGGCATGTCTGATTCGCCTGACCCGCCTTTGATCTCGTCTTGCTGACGTCAGTCTTGGCGTGTCACCTCCTAGGCTCACGGCATCACGATGGGCACCGTCCACGACTCGTTCTGGACGCACGCCGCCGACATCGATCTGCTCCGCGACATCACGCGGCTGACGTTCGTCTCGCAGTACAGCGACGATATTCTCGAGAACCTGCGTAATGAGGTGCGCCCCACCTTCCTCCGTTACTCTGGTCACTATGCATCCGCTGCTGATGGCGATGTGTTATCGCCCCTCCACCGCCCCTCCCTTCCCGTTCCTTCTTCCCCGTACCCTCCCCTCCCCCCCACCCCTCACCCTCTCCGGTGCGTCGAGCGCTCTAGTTCATCCTCCGATACGGCGACAATGTCGTCAAGAAGACGGTCGTACAGTCGCTCAAGCGCAAGCACTATTACAAGTACGAGCTCCCGAATGAGCTTTCCTTCGAGAGCGACGGCGACCAACCGCTCGACGCCTGGGCGACATGGGGCTCACACAACCCGCTCGAGGAAGTCCAGACAATCCGCGCGCTGCTGCCGCCGTGCCCGTCGAACGGCGACCTTGACATCCAAAAGGTCAAGGATTCTGACTTCTTTTTCCACTAGACTGCTCCCTCTCTCCTCGCATATGTCTGCACCTCACCACGTACCCTGCACGTCACGATTTTCACGACCCAACCCTCTCCCCTGACGCACCCTTTTTTGGCCTAGCTGGTAAGCGGCTCGCCGTCGTTCGCACAGCTCGGCTCGGCTCTTGATTGCATGCCGTCACTTTTGCTTGCTCTGACGTCGTTGACAGCGCCAAGCATTGGCGATTCGACGATGGGCGATTTCTGATGTTTGTCGGTCACAAGATCCAATCAATTGACCAGGCTGCCAAGAAGGAGGTCGACCAGGCCGTTGTTGAGGCCAAGGAGTGCGAGGAGCCCGACATTGAGGTCGAGTTCTGGACCGATATCTACGTTCGTCCATACCACTCTGCCTCTTGAG
>MVAP01000221.1:0-12018 GCA_014825765.1 Cystofilobasidium macerans | reverse complement strand
TTGACTTCAACACATGTCGGATCGATCCACTCAAAACTCCAATGGACTCTGACACTGTTCCGTCCGAACCTTGATGCAACCGGATGGACCTGGAAGCCGCCGAATGGACAACATAGAGTTCGAATCGTACAATTCACATTGTCGAATTGAATTAAAAGCAGACGGAGCTCATCCTTCGCCTCCTCGTCTCAACACCGGAGAGCAAGGCCGCTTCAACTACATGCTGCCGGCTCCGGACTCGGCTGGCATCGCGCCCGCAACCTTGACGTATGGGCAACTCGCGCGCAAGTCACTCGAGCCCCAGTAAGCATTCCCTCTATGGGCAGACGTGAGTCAAAGGGTCACTTTCAATCTTGCTCGGACGCGCGGGGGATTGTGCGGTGGGTTCGGACAGAGCTTTGATACCAGTCTTAAAACAAGCCTGCAAGCGACGCCCGATGAGCATGAGAAAGTCTCAAAAGACTGCCGGACCGCTCGGAGGGGATCCAATGATCTTTTCTTGCCCCTTGCCGCTTTTTTTTTATCCCGCCGAAGAAGACTCTACAAGCAGCTGATACGCCTGCTGGTTGATTACTGACGAACGTGACGACTTCGCACCTCCTCCTCCCTCCCAATTCTTGAGGAGCCGTCTATCCGCGCCCGCAAGCTCAGCCTGTTCCTGCCCCTGCTCATTGAGCTTGGCCACACAGGGCCGGCCGATTGCCCTTCCTCCCTGAAATGCTCCTATCTCCAGCTTGAACGAACTGATCTCGGCGTCTATGACACAGCCACAAGCGCGCACGCTTACCGTCCGCCCAGTCTCGGTCTAATTTCGCCTTCCAATAGGCTGCCGCCTGCCCCAAGGGGGACGGGTCCTTCCCCTGTCACCTTCGACTTCTCTACTCCTGGCTCCTCTCTTTTGGGGCCACAAGATAGATGAAGCAGAACGAGATAGAAACACTCAGCCAACAAGAAGTGGACTAAGCATGAAATCGAACCTATAGAACGAGCAGAACGAGTCAGAGACACTACAAAGGTGAAGGGTGTCAATGACTGTGCAGGCAGAGAGCTGAGCTAAGATTGTGGGACTGACCTCAGCCAACAAGAAGTGGACTGATATTGCTAGCTGAGGAGGGGAGGAGGGGCGGTTTCACCAGAGGAGAAGAAAGGGAAGTGCAAATCCCTAAGGGAAGGTGAAGTGCGAATGCTTAAATGAACTCTGTCAGGAGAGCCCGCGCAGAGTCCCTCCCCCGAGGCGTGGTAAGCCTAAACGTGGGCGACCTGAACCTACGAGCAAGTCGATGACGAGGAGGGTCGCAGTTTACGTTTAAGGATCAAATTTGCTGAGCGATCAAATTGAGCCGGGCCGCGCGGCGCGCGATTGAAATCTTGTAACTTTCACGATCTTAGACCTGCATTTGAAACAGATGTCGCTAGTGGCATGTCTTTGATGCGGCGAATACAGGGCGGTTGACGTCGGGGATGTGAGGGCGTTATAGACCATAAAGTTCAACCTGCAGAAACCTGCTTACCCCAGACGAGGTTTAGCGCCGGCAAAGCTCAGTGCGGAGAACAAGAAATGAATAGACAGGGCTTGAAAACTGCACGTAGTTCGACACAGTGTCAGTAGCCCGCTGAAAGTAATCCTACAATGCTTGACGCTCATGATGTCGTGCCCGAGGTGAACAGTGATTAATAGATGCTTTCTTGCATCTACCCGTTCTGCAAATACAAGCTTTCCCAGCACGAGTCAAAACCTAATGTGTGTAGCCTCAAGATCATGCGCATCTTATGAAGACTGAAGTTCTTGCAGACCATTGCCAATCGTTTATAATCTGACATACGAAACTCGTCGTATGATATCTGGCGGCGTGGACCAAAGTCACCGTCGTAAAAGCCGTTTTTGCCAATTCATTGCCACTAGCTCGGCCTCGAGCCGCTTGCAAACCTAATTCCGAACGTTGCCGAACTCCATGATAGTGATCAGTCATGGCGTGAGATCACGGCCACATGCGAAAATGTTTCCTAGAATCCGGCAGTAGCTGTTGCGGGAGCGTTTGCGGTACGAACATCTACCCTGAAGGCAATTTGACAAGACATCATATTGTGTATGAAGGGAGTCTTGTATTCGCGAACCATAATCGTCAAACGGACCCTTTGCGATCATTCACAATACTTTGCAGCGCCTGTCTCGCGTTGATCAGTGGTTGTTAATTTGCGCTGCCTATCGCGTCTACTAGACGATCTCAATTCATTTTTCTATCGCTCCACCTTTAGACTCTTTAAGACGTCTTGTGCCGCTGTGGAGCTTATGAGGCTGGAATCATGAATCGCATGGAGCTCAATTGCGTTTGTCGCGAGAGCTCCCCCAGCCGCGGGATGAAGACTGGCGTGCGTCTCAGCGCCAGGCTCGGTCAGGCCGCCGCCCGCTCTTCAAGCGGGTGACCTCGACCTCGAGACGAGCTCCCCCTCATCCCATCCCATCCTTCTTCCCTCCTTTCCTCATGCATCGAACGACACTTCAAGACAGGTCGGTGCGTGGATGCAGCCGAGAAGACGCTGCTGCCGACTCAGCAGGCTGACGAACATCACCGGCCGCTCTCTACAGGTCACGCCCGCCCCCGCCTCGCCGCCAGGCCGGCCCAACGGCCGGCCGGCCCCTCGCCCTCCCCCCGAGCTTCACGCAGGTGCATTTGGCGTCTCACAACGCCATCAAGGCTTAGCCGACACCCCCGACCTTGCTCTTACAGCCCGGCGTCTCGGGCAACAGTGGCGGCTGCGGCGCGAACGGCGGCAGCGGGCGGCCATACCAACCCGTCGCCGCATACGGCTCAACTACTGCGGCCCAGGGCCCTAACCTGGTGCCACAAGAGGGACTTTCGACGTCGTCGGCGTACGGAACGCACTTCATCCAACAACCGGCCCGCCTCTTTCGTCTCGCTTCCCTTCTTCCCTCTCACTCCACTTCCGACCCCGCGTGCCGTCAGGCGGGTTGGAATCCGACGTGCCTGGTGTCGCGGCGGGTCAAGACCCGCTGTGCCACATCCAAGGCCGCTGGCTAGTCAAGGGGCCAGCCGTCGGGCTGCCCCTTGATAGCGCACTTAGTGTCGATCTCGGCGACTTTCGCTTCGAGGTCGATCTCGCCGCGCTTCCATCTGGAGCCGGCGAAAGAGCGCTCGTCCGTCGCCACCACGCTGGTGGCGGGATGCAGCAAGCCTCACCCTCCCCCACTCGGTGGAAGGTGAGCCGCGATATGGACGCCGTCACTCAAGAGACGACGCCCCGGCGGAACGTCCGCAAGACCGCCGAGCGGCCATGCGCTCGGCGGGAAGCGGGCGCTGCCCAGGAGGCCGATGCGGCAGCGATGGAGGCCGATGCGGCAGCGATAGCTGCCGCTCGTGTTGCCGTCACCGCCGCCGCCGCTCGTGCGGTTGATGACGCCGTCGCGACGGGTGTCGCCCGGGCGCGGGACCAAGCTCGTGGTCGCCCGCAAGCGCGGCCCACATAATGTCTGGATCTCTACTCACGGACCAGGCAGGAGCTGGCGCCGCTAATCAGGACAAGCCCAATCGCGAGCGGTCGTTGCCACGCTCGCTGCCAGCCACCTGGTCTCCTCCAGTCGACGCCACGCTCATGGCGTGGCTCCTGGAGGATCAGAGTCACGGCGGTCGTTCATCTATGGGGTTTGATCTACATAAATCACACATGGTGGCGCGAGGGTGCGTGACGTGATTGACTCATTCGTACAAAAGACTAATAACAAACCCTCTGTCCTGCAGCTCGTTGCAGAGCTGGGAGGCGAGTATACAGCCGACCAGATCGCTGCCCGCATCAAACCGCTGACCGAGTGCGCCGCCCTCGTGAACGTTCAGGAAAGCTTCACGAGGGGTCGCCGCAGGGATCAGGACTCGGACTTTGTGGGTTGCTTTTTCCCATTTGGACGTGGCCATCTGGCTGACTGGCTCTTTCATAGAAACATGATCTACGTCCAGAGTCTCATTCAGCCGGAGTAACAAAAGGTCAATTCGTAGCTGCTGAGGCTGCAGGGTGGTTTGACGACCTCCGCCAGCTGTCCGTTTGCTTTTTGCAGCTGAGATGTGATGGGTCTGCCCCTTTACTGATTGACTGTACTGTGAAATGTCGTGGGTCGTCATGCATATGCATGTGATGCACACCCCTGCAGAGTCCGTAACCGGCCAAACGTCCAACCGCCGGTCAAGGCCAGAACCAACGCACCTGTGGAGCAAAACTCAAAAAAAGACCGCCTGGTTGGGCGCGCCGCCGGCGCCGAGCCCGCACCTTTCAAGGGGGAGGGCTTAATCGAGAGACGCCGGCGGACAAGCTCGTCCGCATCTCAAACGGACAACCAGCCCTTGTAAGCTTAGCCGCACGTCTCGCTCACACATATGAACAGTCTGACCCCCCCCTTGACAGTTCGACGTCGGCCACTACCTCAGCGGTAAGGCCGAGGCGGATCGCCTTCGGGAAGAGCGATCCGCCGGCTTGTCAGCAAATAAGACAACGGGGACGAGGGCACAAGCAGTGGCACATGCGACGGTGATTGCGCTCATCTCTACGACGTGCGCGAGGACCAGGCGGCCCGATTCATTAATCCTGTCCGCGAACGCAGAAAGTACATAGCAGAACACCCTTCTTGCATCGAGCGTGCGCTGGGCAAGTCCGGTCTCAAGAAGTGGCAGGTGCGTGAACAGTTATCGTTACATGTCGGTCGAGAAGATACTGCATGTTCTAAATGGGTCTGCCGCGCCGGCTGTCCGACGGTCGAGGACAAGGTTCACCTACTCACTTGCTCTGTCATTGCCTCCAAACGGGTCACCCTCTACGCCCGTCTGAGTAATGTCGCTCTCGCTCTTTCCCGAGCAAACCGGTGTAGTTGATGACACCCACCGCACCAACTCCCCTCGACATCTCACCGCCCCTGTCCTGTTGCCCGCCGCCACCCGGCCCTTGCCGCTTTCGCTCACGCCCCCTGCCCGTATCAAGCTCCTGCCGATTTCCCAGAGCACCTTATCCTCCCTTTGTCACCTACTTCAACCGCATCATCACTTCATGGGCATTCCGCCGCCTTGTGACTTGCTTGCCAAAGCCCCCCTTCGTACTCCTCGCTTGAAGCGTACTGCGCGCCACGCACGCGCCCGGTGAAGTGCGCCTTATCGTGAGCTCCCTTGATCATGAACTTAACCTCCAACTTCACCCCGTACAATCATCTGATGACACGGTCAGCTAGACGTCTGTAGGCAAGCTCGGCAACTGGAATCCTCGCAATGATCGACTTAGAATTTTCTTCTCTCTCTCTGGCCTGCCCCACAAGCAGTCGATGTCCGGCCTGATGTGCACGACGTAGTGAGACAAGGGATAGCCTGCGTGGGTTCACGCCCGGGGGGCGTATACGTGGGATGGGGACCGGCAAATGTCAGTGCGTTGCATCATCAGCGACATGACTCTCCACAAGGTGCAACATTGTGCTGAAAGGATGCAGATCTTTATCGCCCAGTAAATACTGCCCATCCGAGAAGGCATGAGCCCGCCTCTTCCACGGTGCCGAGGGCCGTCATACGGAGTCGGGCTGGGCGGCGGGCCCGGAGGCGTCGCAGGAGAGGATACGTCCTTCGAGGCCGACGACGACCTGTACGTTCAGCTGAGGTCGGGGTAGTAGGTAAAGCCGAAAAGCAATGAAGAGTTGCAACAAGACTGACATGTGAAAATTTTACGCCATATATGCTCGTCCTTCCCAAATGGTAGTAGATGCCGTTAAATGACGGGACCTGTGCTTCACGCAGGGTGCCGTCGACAGCCCCAAATGCGCCTTTCAACCCCTCGTCTGCCAGCTCTTCTGCCCTCCAGCTCCGTTCCTACTCGTCCGGCCAACGTATGATAGTCGTTTTGAGCATACGGAGGGCGAGGATGACGCGAGCTCAATAGTTGCGCGTGCTGCCTGTGCGGACGTTGAGACGGAAGGCGACATCTATCTCGCTCGCTCGGACTTGAGAATGATAGGACAAAAAGGTGGCGAGCTGGATAACTACCGGAGCTTGCAGCTTGTAGGCGTTGCGAGACATGAAATAGAGGAACTTCGATTGCTGGTGCCGAGGAGGTGTACCAGGTGGTCGAAGGTGCGTCTGGACAATCTGCATGCATAACAAAGAACACTTCATCATCAGCAGGTAATTAAGCTCTGAATTGTTGGCGCTTGGCCATAATAAGCTAGTTTACTTGCCGAAAGTGCCTTCGGAAGTAGCGCTCCCCGTGATTCGTCATACGAGGTAACGAATCGCTCGACTTGACCACAGCGTAAGGCCCTCGTGGTCTTCTCCTCCCCCTGCCCTGCACTTCATATCGGTCTCGCTCTGCTTCCGCCGCCAAACAAAGAAAGATCACCCGCAGCTCTTCCAGGTCGCGCGCCTCCTGACTCTTCCTCTCTATGTGAAGCACAGTCAACAGGACGAGCTCGAGAGATGCAGCAAGGCAATCAAGGGGCTGCTGGTCGGCCGACTTAAAGGCGAGCTCGAGCTCCCCTGCAAAGACCTCAGCGAGCCCCAGAATCTCTGCCGCCAGCCGCTTTCACCTGTCTACTTAGCCTGGCATGTCTGCTGCTGCTGGTAGTGGGTCCTTGTCTTTGACTTAAGTGAAATGGAAATGAGAGGGTATGTGCATGTATCGTGCTTCAAGCGGTTGCGAGACCGCTAGCCGTAGCCGAAAGAGCCAAATTACGTCACCACAAAAGTCGAAGATTGCAACGAAAGGGCTTGAAAGCTGACTTTTGAGAGCTCCAAATTTTGCTGCTTTTGACGGTGGCGACCGCGCCCGAATCACGCGGGGCGGAATCAAAGGAGGACGACACTCAGAGCTCAGGGCTTGGGCAAACGCCTACTGGTTAGTCGCTGGTCAACTCGCTATGGACGACTTTACTTGGAGACGAGCCTTGAGCAGAGAGTTATGACGGTGTCTATCAGGCCTAAGCGTTTCCAGATACTTAGTCAATAGCAAGACGATGCAGCTGTTCTCATTGACGCCGCTTGTCCCTTTACAATCCAGATTTTGTGCACGTTGGAAAACATTCCTCAACCATTTCGCATCATGGACTGATGTATATTGCCTGATTACCAAACTCTTTCGAGAAAGTCAAACTCTCCAAGACCAGGAATCTACTTTTGCGCATGAACGTCAGTCTCCTATCAAACTATTCTCCTTCAATTTTTGTCTTGCACCAGGGTGCCAAGGGTGTTTTGTTCCTGTTCCGTCTTCCTTTGTGTATCTTCCGGCTGGTCGAAGGATCAAATCATTCCACTTACCCAGCGTTTTCACAAGTAATTCAGGCTTGCCAATACTTCTATATTTACTTTGACATCTTTCTGTAATGTTCTTATGCTCAGAATCTTCTCGCTAGAAGAGTCACTCACTCCTCTCGTGAGAATTCCTACGGCAAACGTCTCGGTTTGATGAACTATCTGTGTGCACTCAACCCCTGATTTGAGTCGTCATATCGGTGCATCTCAGTTCGTTGTCAACTTTGCAATGTGTCTTCCGTTGATGTTATCCTTGTACGCACAAAAGAACTTCATCAATGTACACTGCGGTCTTCAGGCTGCAGCATGCTGCTCAAACCAGCTGCTCAACCTCTCCTGTGATTGGTCAACACACGTCAACATGAACATATGCGAACACAAAAAACTGAGCCGTGCTAATTGCCTCTCAAGAACACTGGTCTCACATAGAAAACAATCACAGCACCAAAAAAAGCTTATGCCTTATTTTCTTTGTCACTTGGCACCAGAATAAGTCGCGAAATTTCGAAACTAGCACCCAGCGGAACACGAAACTCATTTCATGGCATGAACCGTTTTGCTTCTTGTTGCCCTTGTAACGTAACTAGCATGAGTCAAGATGAAACTGAAGGGTTTGAAAACGGGACTCGGTTACACAGACGCTGCAGTCTTTCCTCGGTAGTATCTCACAGGTTTTGTGCATCTGACCGTACGCTACATCGGTCATACTCATCTCGTTTAGTCATTTAATATGATAATCGCTACTGGCGTCTAGTAGCCTTGTACCCACTCGTGTCGCTCATCTGCTCTTGCTGAGTGCATCTCCTTACGTGTGGGATTTTTTCAACACGGTCGTTAATGGCTGACTAATCACAACAATCACTCCTCGCATTTTGACTTGGCTCGCTTCAGCCAAGATCAGACCAGATCAATTTCTGGCTAAGAACAATTTGCACGCTAGCTGTGTGTTGAGTCGAGCCGACAAGTCGAAAGTTGGCGTATCAAGCAATGTTGCCTATTCACTATTATCTGTTGCCAAAGGGCCTGCCTGATGCCAGAATGAACGAACTTGCAACCTCCTCAGCTTAGAAGCTGTTTTGGGATTTGTTAGATGACAACAAAGCAAACGCTGTGATTGATTAGCAGCTGCAGTACTGGCCTTGGAGATCTTGATCCTCAAATTCCAAAAAAAATCATCACGCGGAGCTTTCAGGATTTTAGAACCTGTCCAAGGGGATTGAATCTTGGCATAACATCAAACAGTCCCGTCTCTTCTTGCTGTCATGTTCTCGGACCTCACGCCGTCGAGTGATGTTACTCGGAGCCGTATCAGCAGCATTTTCACGATCGTAACGTTGGACTCTGGGATAGACGAAGCTATACTTTTGAATTTCATGTACTTCAATTTCGTGAGTCATCGACAAAACAATACAAAACCATGCTCCGATCGCTGGACAAGGAAGGTATGCATGGTCAGGAAAACATATCATTCGTCATGAACTGGGACATTCAAAGTGATGAAGAAGACTCAGCCAACACTGTTCAAGCCTTTAGCGAACGAAAATCCTATTTAAATTGCGTCTTGTGAATGTCACTCGGGTCACGAATCTTCATACCTATCAAAAAGCGACAAGAAAGACTCGATGACAACCCCTCCTACCTCGTTTTTCTCATCGTCAATCCGAATGTGAGAATCGGGTATCAGAGGGATTCAAAAACAAGTGGAGTGCAAGGTGTGTGGCAAATTTCTGTACCTGGATTCAATCCTTTGCTGGGTCGTCTTTTAGGCCGGCGGGCGGCGACTAGTGATGGGACGACGGTTTATGACTCCCCTCTTGATAGTGATATATTAGACGCCGCCGGCTTCGATTATATTCGACGCCGCCAGCTTCGATGGAGAAGCTGCAGCTGGTGCGGATTCTTGAACATTTTATTGATCTTGCGAATCTCTGTGTAATGACTCCGATTACTCAACGCTAGAAATGGTACGCCCATTTTCTCTCCAATCCGTCCTGACTGGCCTTGGCTGAAGCGCTGATCTGTCGGAATTGATGTTGCTTCTTGTATGCCAGATCTTTGCGCTCGCGCCGCAGGCCCTTGAGCGTTTGCCACGCATAATCAGCCAGAATCGGAAGGCCGGGCGACCGGGAGAGTGCCTTGCATCTCCCGGCACTAGAAAGCGGTCTCCTGACGGCTACGAGTTCAAGCCGTCGGCTTGGGTCAACGGAGACTCGGCCGCAGGCAATCCGCCGACTTGGCGCATCTCTTTCAACTACAACGGCCAGCACACTGGTGGCAAGTGGTACGCGGTTCTTTGGTGTTGGTTCAAGGCCGAGGGTAACGCGCGAGCGAGCGGAACCTTTGTGTTAGACGTCGACGTCGACGAGCTCTAGGGGAGCGTTGACGCTTAGTTAAGCGGCTTTCGGAGACAGGCAAAAGCGAGGCGCGCGCCACCGGAATCCAAATGTCATCCGCTCGATTGGCCGGAAGCTCCCCGCGGCGCAACGGCGACGCTTCGACAAGGCCGCTTTGGTCAAGCATGCGGCCATTCATGGCAGCGGCGAGGCAACCCCGAGCGACGTTCTGCATGACCCCGTCGCCTGGAGCCTAATGGCCGAAGCCCTCAACTCCAAGGTTGCGCTGTCGGGTGGTCAGCTCCTTCAAGCGAGGAAGCGACTCTGGACAATCGGCCGCCACAACGTATCTCAGGTGACGCCGAACTCAAGAAAAAGGTGCACGTCCTCTCCTCTCGTCGCGGCCTCTAGTGCGCCAATCGACGCTGACATTGGTGCCTCTGCCCACACTGCTTATCATCTTTGTTCATGCAGCTTCTCAAGCCGCTCGCAACTGACGGCGTTTCTAGCGGAGGTTTGGGGTCCCTATCGATCGCAGGTCGTTTGGCTGCCCGCGCAGATCGTTGCCTGGGCATGCGACATGCAAGCGATGTCGAAGGTTGCCGCCCTGGCAGGCCTGCGGAACGCGTGTCCTGCCGAGACTGCACCCTACTCTGGCTGCCGATCGTGTCGGCCAACGGCCGATCAACGACATACTACGCTGCCCTTTCGTTGCCGACCAAATCGTCAAGCGATCGGGCCATTAAGGCGCCCGGCCGCGGTCGGGCGAACGCGAACGACTTTCCCCACCGGCGCCCTGATGACCTTCTCGACGCCGTCGTCCGGATCGAGAGGGCGTCAAACGAGACGGTCCGCGCGCAGATCCGCAAGGAGACGGGCCGGGTCAGTCTCACTTGTTCTTGACGCCGTCGGCCCCGCTGACCTTCCAACTGACCGACCCCTCGGTATACGCACTCCCATAGAACGCGTTGTCTTGGTCAAAGAGGGCAAAGCGAGCGAGACCACGACGACGAGCCTGACTCGGCCAACGGCATCAGCCCTTACGATGACGAAGACAGCAGCAATGGCGACGCGTTAAGCGACATGTTGAGCAGGAATGATGGGACAGATGACGAAGCTCCTGCTTGGCTGCCAGGCGACGCCCTACCGGACTACGTTCAGCAAGCGCGGAGGGGGGGGGGGGGGGGGGGGCGCTGTTTGGCTCCAGGAGCACCCATTCCACCGGCTGGAATCTTGGCTGATTCCGCGCGGCTGGGATGACGAACACCATTCGCAAAAAGAGATCGACACGATGTGGTCTTCCATAAACTAGTCAATCATCGGCAAATAGTGTAGTCATTGAGGCCTAGACTTGACAGTCGAGCGCGGTATGCGAGTTATGCCTGCCAAACAAATCGCACAACGCTTTGCTGCGCCTGGGTCGTACACCAACCAAGGACGGTCCCGATCAATTCAGCCTCTGTTCTGTTGCACACCAAAAGATTCCCTCCGGCTCCAAGAACCTCCTGCCGATCGGGCAAACGCGCTCAAGTGCGCTCCAGTGGCTTTGTCATCTGCCGATCAATTGTTGATCATCCGTTTTCTGCTCCTTTCGTTCCTTTCGCAGGGGGCGTAGCTCGCGTTGAGTCGTCCAGATGAGGCCCTTGTCGGGCACCCATTGGGTGAGGGCTTTAACGAAGAACTCGGAGGTGTGAACTGTTAGGGCGCTGGAAAGATCACAACGGGAAAGAGCATGGATCAGTGCGGTCGCCTCCGCCGCGAGGGCAAAGGCATGTGCGCCATCTTCAGGGAGACGGGCGCTGAGGCATAGGGTGGGCTTCGATCCCCACACCCCGGCGCTGGCCAGTTGACCCGCCTTAAATCCAGCGACGAAGAGGAAGACGGGCGGGGGAAGTGGAGAGGCAGGGGGGACCTTCGAGTCTGGCGATGGGGCAGGTGGGGCGATGTCGTCTGGCGCGAAGTCGGTTTGTTCGAGCTCCAGCGGCGAAGGATGGCGGCGGCCGCGAGCCGCAATGGCTGAGGGCGCGTCCTCTGCAAGCCCGCCATATGCGGCGAGGAGGCGGGCCTGCGGGGTAGGCACCGCAGCCAGAACCGCGCCGTAGGCGGCGTCGACAGGAGAGGGAGAGAGGGGGCCGTATGTGCAGGGCGGTCGTTGTGTGAGCTCGAGCCGTGGCGGCGGAGCCACTGGCCCTGGGCACGAAATCTGGGGAGCAAGAGCGGGGGATGCAGAGAGAAACAAGCTAAGCTCCGGCTGGAGCTAGAGTGCGCTGTTTAGGGTTAGGGTTAGGGTGTAACGGAGCATTCGATGGGCGCAGAGAGTCAGAGGCACTATAGAAGGGAGATACAGCGGAAGCGGGGAGGAAGTCAAGTGGTGAAGAGGCCCCGCCTAGAAGGCGAAG
>MVAP01000220.1:0-12204 GCA_014825765.1 Cystofilobasidium macerans | reverse complement strand
GGTTCAGGTCCAGGACTCGCCCGACGATCTCAACCTCCACCTCGGCCTTTTGCGCTGCTTGCGCAATCTCGGTCACTACGGTGCGCATCGTTCTTCTCGCCCCCCCCCCCCCCCCCCCCCCCCCCCGTGCAGTCTGTCCATCAGCCCGCCGGCTGGGCAGCTTTACGGTGGTGCGAAACACCTTGCCAAGATCGGTCGAGAGCGCTGGGTTGTCGCTGTCTGCACCGCCGATTCAGGAGCGTCGAAATACGAGTCGACGTTCAAAGCGACGCTCGTCCATCTTTAAGCAGCAGCCCTCCTCGTTACAAGGCTGTTCGCTCCGCAACGACTTTCAGAAGTTGCCCGCCCCTCGACGGCTCCCACTTGACTGCGGAGTGGATTAAGCGGACGGCCGACAGCATGGTCGTCGTGAAGCACCTTCATGACGAAGTCGTTAGTATCTATTATATTGAGATCAAAAACCCTTTCGATTGCGATACGGCCAAGCAAGGGCGGCCACAGGTAAGCAAGGGACGTGTGAGACGTCGGTCGGGACCAGAGCGCCGAGAGCCGTTGGAGTAAGGGGTGAAGCGGGGTTCGTCCGCAATCCGGCTTGGGACGGGAGAGTCGGGGGTGGGCAGACGAAGAAAGGCGTGATACATTCCTGGGAAGAGTAGAGCATTTGAGACGGCTTAGAAAGAACTTTACACAGATGTACCCGTGGAAAGCCTAAGCATCATCGTCAGCCAAAGTGCCCTAGTCAATCTTTCCAGGCCTACCAGGCTCAGCCCCATCCATGCTGACTTGCCTTGAGACGTTGTCTGTAGCTCTCTGAAACCGGTCTCCAACGGCTCGAACGCCCACAGCGTTGCCACAGAGTAAGAGAAACATGGCGAGCTTCTTTCCCTGCAGCTGTGACCCAGCGGCGGCTGCTGGTCAGCCCCCCTTTCTCTTCAAGCAATTCCAAAAGCCTGTCAGCCACCTCCTTGTGCAAGCCTTGTGCAGCTTGCATCTTATGGGGGCTAGGGTAGTTGTAGATCTCTTGTAGCCATGCCTTACCCGACAGAGCCGAGGTGTTGTATGGCTGCTTGCCGTGGTAGAGGTCTACGTAAGCCGTCACGACAGCCTGCACAGCAGCCGAGACAGCGGTTACGGCTAAATCGCGACGTTTGAGCTCGCGCTCGAGATGAGGTGAGACGGGCATGGTTGTTATATAGCAGATCTACTCAGTAGAGACGAGCAGCAGCAGCAGAGAGTGTGCCGGGGACGAGCTCGATCGCCCACCCGCCAGCCGAAAGGAGCTCATCGGCTCGCTGCGTTGCCCTTCCGGTCGACCGGGCGTCAGTTGAGGGCGGTGTGAAATGGTTCATTTGTGGACGTTCGAAGTCCCTCCAAGCTAGCAAACGGAGGAGAGGGCGGAGCTCTAGACGAGAGTGAGGTTTGCGCTGTCAAATAGGCTCCAAGCAATGTGCTCAACCACTCTTTGCCATCATGACCTCTTCTACGCCATGGTTTTGCCTTGCGCGATGTACGGCTGTCATTGTGGTCATCTAAGAAATTGAGGT
This sequence comes from Cystofilobasidium macerans, assembly GCA_014825765.1. NCBI lineage: Eukaryota > Fungi > Basidiomycota > Tremellomycetes > Cystofilobasidiales > Cystofilobasidiaceae > Cystofilobasidium > Cystofilobasidium macerans. The sequence goes on along the minus strand of MVAP01000220.1, from coordinate 10,660 downwards.
AAGGTGATGATTCGCGTCTCGCTTTGTTATTCCCGCGCCGGCTGGGTCTCAGCTAGAGGACGAGGCTTTCTTCATTGGTACGCTCATCTTGATTACGACGCATGCCGTTGCCAACCCGTCGCCCTTCACTTGGCATGAGTCAGCTCTTTGCGACGCTCTCTGAGTTTCAGTCCATCCTATCTGTTGATTTATTTGGCTTCAGCAATCAGCAAAAAAACTGATTCAATACAAGTACATGAGACAATGCAATTCCATTGATTCAAAGTGCTCATTGTGGGCATGTTTGTGACAGCATAAGATTCTGAGATTAACATGAAAGAATGCGTTTGTTTGTACGATTGGAAAGACTCTCTTATATTAGTGCTAAAGGGCAAAACTTACGCGTCGATAATCACTGAGGTTCTGCTCGAAAGATGACCGAGTGGCTCGCAGCGTAGAATGCTCCAAGCAGGTCTGACGGTATTTGACGGTCAATGGACAATCAAAAGGACCAAATTTTCAGATCTCATGTGCGGCGTGGTCAGAGTCGGGTCCACATTAAACGATCGGGACGGTATCTATTTCAATTCGCCGACGCATGCCGCTCCCGAACAGCTCGTTGTGAGTCAAGGGGTTGCTGACGATCTGACAAGCAGAATGGACGCCTTTACCGAGGGCACCGTTGTCTCAGCCTGATAGGCTGCAACTGCTGCTTGTTTAGCTGACCGACCTCGTTCCGTTTGAGCTTATTGCCCATTGGGCTGCGCAACTCTGTCGCAAGGGCCGCAACTTTCTATTCGTGGTCGAGCCTAACAAGATTTGGTCGTTATGATCGCCCGAACCCCGCTGACTGTCGGCGAATGACTTGCTGTAGACGCCGAACTCCGGGAGCAACTTTAAATGATCATTGCGAACGTTGTGACGGAGGTGTAGCCTTAAGGAATTCTGAACTCATCTTAGTTCAGTTCATTGGGTGGAGGTCAGCTTTTCACCCTTTAAATCAGTGAAAGACAGTTAACTCGACATCCGGTCAAAGTTTAGCGCCTTTCCTCAAATGTGTTGACGACGGCTGGTGTGCCGCTTTGCCTGAGCTCTGTCGTTATGACACTCTGCAGCGTGTCGATCTTCTCGCACTTTTCCCCATGCGTCTCGTCGGCTGCTTCGTTATTGGCTTTCAAAATGCCCTCTAATCCAATAAGTTGTGAGGTGTATCAGTTGATTATGATCCAAAACAATCTTCTCACAATCAACAGGGAACCATCTGCTGACGGATACAAATAAAAGAGTTCTTGACGCCAGCCATCATTACATCCATTTTTTTGTTTTTGACCAGAACTGACAACTCCTTCAGAAGAGACTTGGGAGAAGCTTAAGTTGACTACGATATCCTCAATTTATTTTTTGTTCTGCACGCACGTACCGTGATCAGATGTTATTGGAACCTTAGTGGAATGCAGGAATGACTGACTGCCTGGGCCATTTGTACCCCGCTAACTTTTGATGTGAATTGTGCGAGGCTCATGATGCCCTACAGATCTGATCATTGCTGCTAGCAGACTGAGATTCGTCGAAGGACCATAACAGAATTAGACGCGTGCGTACTTGAATGTGCATGAAATTCTCATAGCTTGTGTCCTGATTTGCTGTCAATCGTCAGCAGCAAAGTCTAGCTAGCATTAGTTGATTTACCAATATCACGCAATATGCGGAATTCTTCTTTTTCATGCGTAGGCCTTGTTTCAGTAGTCAGTTGCCGCAGAAGAGGGGCAAGTTTCGATAATCGATCGATTGCGTGCATTAGACCATTAGACGCGCTTTCGTTGAAGTCGCGAGTTTGCAAATAGGTGCGTCAAAGAGTGTCTTGAGTGGGCACAACTGTCTTTCAACATTTAAGCCACAGATCTGAAGTTCATTCGTGAAACGTATACTGCAGTGACGTTCAAAAACGGAGATCCCCTCGAGTTGCCATAATTTCAACGCTTCAGCACGGCGACGCTAGATTGATTCCGTGCTTCATGGTTTGAAGTGATGACTTGAAGCATTATTTTGTATAACGCGCGCAATACTCACCGCATTAGCACAGGAGAAAGAATACAAGTACTCTTTCAATAGCAACGCCAGTTCGAGCCATTTGTTCCTATTCGTGACCCTGGATATCTCCAACCGTGAAGCAACGTGGTAGAACGTTTTCGTATAACCTGCTGTTATTTCCGCGCAAACTGTTCAGATAGAATGATAGCCAATGTGGTCCAGTCGAGAGCATGCTTGGAGTCAAGAGAAGACTCGGTGACAGTCGTAAATTACAGCTTGACTTAGGCTTAGCCTTCACCGGTGCAATCGACAAGTGCAAAAAGACGTGCGTGACTTGAAACAGGAGAGGCTTGGAGGAATGTCACCCAAGTTGACGAAAGGACTCGCGCGTTCAACAGGCGTCTCGAGCTCGTGTGTAGTCAGTATGAGAGTGTGTTGGTAAAAAGCTTAACGTCGTAGTAATTCAAGGGCCAGCGTTGTCTGTTGCCATTGGCGAACGCAATGGAGGCCCGTTTTGCAAACTAATCGAACAAGTTGGGCGCTAGTGGCTAACAGTATACGATCACACATGTAGGAAGCGCAGGATAGGCGGTGGTTGCAGTTGCTTGGCGCAAAGATGCGACCATCCGTGCGTTTTTGGTAGCGGCTTTTTACGCTGACCGGATCAGTCCGGTCCCATTTGCCTCTTCATTTGACGCGGTGGCTCAAATCCCACACTATCCTCCAACGATTGTCTGAAGTCCAGACGCGTTACTTTTGAGCTTTTAAAGGTTGTGCCTTCGCTCCATAGAAACCTCGCCGAAGTACTGTTTGGGGCACTGGCTTCTGAGAAAGCAAACGAAAGCACTGAGACTCGCCAAATGCTATTGCTAGGAGACGTGATCGGTGGGCTTGCAAGTTGTGATTAAGCCGATTTCACTTTAACTTGTATCGGCGAGCTTGATGAGCTTTAAAGCGGGGGCTTTTGAAGCTGAGGGTATGTGTGAGTCAGTCTTGCAACAGAGACATCTCGTATGCACTCGTCATAATGAAGTTAAGCGAAAGATTGGGTCGTCATTTTTCGAGCGGCCCTGCCGTGGCTGACGGCTCGCATGAGCGGACGGGTAAAGAAACACGAGTGGTCTGTCATGGTTCGAGCCTTGAGTACAGATGAGTGTCGCCCCCCTCCTGCACTGATGCGTCGATTCCCTCTTTCCGGCGGCGGCAGGCTCTAATGCCAGACAGACTAAGACCTCCTCCCGGTCTGCACGGCCCCGATCCACGCTCTCCTCCTCATTTTTCCTCCTGTCGACCTTTTTGGACCGCCGGCCATCTATGGCCCGCGTCTGCCGACTCGTCAAGCAGCACGAATCTCAGGGTGCGTACCGGTCAAAGATCTCGCCCTCCAATTTGCAAGGAGAAAGCAAGTGAATCTGACTCATCAAGCGTATGGTCCCGCCGGTTGGCTAACTCTCAAATCATCCTTCTGCAGCTTTTCTTGATTGTTACGACCTACGACGACGACGAGGTACTCTCGTTCTACTTTCGGCCTCCAGCCGGCCGGCAACAGCGGCGCATCGTGCACGCTCCTCCGGCTGGCTACTCGGCCGACCTCCGGTCGTCTCGGAAGTTGGGGTCCGAGCTTGACGAGCACGAGCGGCGCGCCATCCGGGCGTACCTCAAGATCATGTGTTGAAAGGCGGGCGTCGGTTGACGGACGGCCGGCGTTCCGGACGCCTCAATCCGCGCACTCGTCGTCGACAGCTTTGGCGCCCTTCGATTGTCGGGCGAGATGGGCGCGCACAAGCTGATGGTCTGAAAGAACGCGCGGGAGGCGCTCAGGATGTCGCCAGCATTCCTTTCGAGACCATGATCCAAAGGCATACGATTTTCTGCAAAACCAATCGAATGACATCCTTTGCCTCGGCGGATGGGTAGATAGATGTTGAGCGAAGGACGGAAAGGGAAGAGCTACCTCAGTCGCCATGGAATGGAGTATACATTTGATACTCTAGACACTTGTTGAGCGAAGGATGGAGCGAGATGACCTCTCCAAGTGGGAGTCAGGACATGTTACATGCAGTGAGCTAGGGGGCCAAAGGTGGGACTGACCTCAGTGACCAGGGTGGCCTGAGGTTTTGACAGAAGGAGAGGGGAATGAAAAGCTAAGAGGGAGAGAGAAGGAAAGGGGAATGCAGATGCAGTCCGCGGGTCAGGACAGCATCGGCAAGTGCGCGGCTGCCAGGGTGGCTGCTGGCTCTGCGCACCGCGCCGCACTCGTTGGAACTCCAACAGCAGACACACCAGGAACCATTTGAATCAAGGCAAGTGTGCCCTTGGCCCGAACGTGAGAAGCGGTTCTAACATGCAGTCGAGCTCGTCAATTTTTGAGCCCGGAAGCTGGACGTTCAACAGTGGCGGCGAGTGCCACATCCGCTGGTCTTCGTTTACCTGTCGCAGCGGCTGCTCAACAGATTCCAGCTCGTCCAACAAGCAATACTGCCAGCGGGCCCGCGCCTACAACATCCGATTGGCTACTCTTTAACCTTGCGGCGTATAAGTCCAGCCGGTGATACGCGATCTTTGGACCTCCTGAGCGGCTCGCCTCGTCTCGTCGCTCATCTTGTTTTTGTCGTCTTTGATGAAGCAAGGCTTCTTGATCAGATCGAGATAGGCCTGCTCGATCGTCTGACCGACCTCGACCAGCCAAAGCTCGTGCTCATGGCCGCCAGCTTGGCTGAGCGCGACTTTGCTTCGAGGTCCGCAGCATCCTTATTGATTGCCAGCCTGCATGATGGACGCGGTCGTCAGAAAAGGCCAACCTCAGTGAGAGTCAGGAAACGACCTCCTGTTGACGCCGCAGCTCGGCGTCGGTCTCGAGCTGCTCGAAATTAAATTCGAGGAGGTTGTGACGAACGGTGTATTTTGTGCGTTTGTCGAGTCATCCTGGTTCCAGCACGTTGGGTAAGAATTAGCCTCCCATGATAACAGGCGCATGAGAGCGAGAGTGCTTATACATCGGCGTCGCCGAAAAGTTGGCTAAGATTGATGACCCTTGCGTTGAGGATGTCGTTCTTCACCCCCCGACGGCAGCTGAATAAGAACGCACTGCGGTTTTCACGGCCGTCTGCGCTGCCGGAGGACACAAGTCAACCCACAGGTTTGATGCAAGCAATGAGAGATGAGGGAGCGTGTGCGTCGGTGTAGCTCGAGTGGGCGTGCGCATAGTGGCCAGTGCGGGGGCAGGCGCGGACGAGGGTTTGGGAGGCGAAGGTGGTTCGGAGCCGGCCGGGATGGCTCCGTCGTCGCGGGCTGTGAGCTGGTAGAAGTAAATGTAGGACGTAAAGTGCACCTCGCCTCCGTTCTTATGCTCCAACGGGCTCAAAGAGACCGTCTCGTCATTGTAACGAAACCACTCGCGCGTCAGTCCGAGACGAACGTCGGCAACGTAGTGGCCCGCTGAAGCCGCGCCAGCGTGCAAGATAGTAGCGTAGTGCGTATCCTTCAGCCGAGCGTACTGCGTAGGCCGATCAGGTACTATGGGTCAGCTGCCCCGACAGAGAATGGGAGTGAGGGAAAGCAAGAACAACCTGCCTTTAAAACCTGCTGCTCTGCTTGACCTACTCCGTTTTAACGCCCCCCTCCTTTGACTGCTTGCGCTTGTACATGTCATTTTCCGTGCCGTGCTCCGTGCGGTAGTTGGATTGCTTCGTCATCGGCCCCCTTGTGCTCCTTTCACGGCACGGAAAAGTTATCCGAAACGTCCTTTTGGTCGAAGAGGGATAGGGGCTTGGACCTCCTTGTCCAGCCCCACGTCGTCGTCCGACTCATCATCAAAAGTGTTCAAGGGAACTCACTCTTGCTAGACGTGTTGAGCGAAGGACGGAACGGGATGAGCTACCTCAGTCACCAAGAAGTGGACTCTACATGTGATACTCTAGGCACCTGTTGAGCGAAGGACGGAACGGGATGAGCTACCTAGAGTGGGGGTCAGGACGTGTTACATGCAGTGAGCTAGGAGGCGAAAGGTGGGCCAAGAAGTGGACTGAGGTCTCTACGGAAGGGGGGAGGAGGGAAAAGCTAAGAGGGAGAGAGAAGGAAGGGGAAATGCAGATGCAGTCCGCGCGTCAAGGCCGCCTGCCGCCGCTGGCTCTGCGCACCGCGCCGCGCTCGTCGCAACTCCAACACTGCCTCTCGACGAGCTGCTTCTTCTACTCCCTCTGCTCCCTCTGGTTCTGGCAGGGAAGGGGCCAGGCCGCGCCCCGGAGACCCATGCCAAACGAGAAGAACTGGTGCTTGACCCGACCTAGGAGCTTCGTGCCCAGGTCGGCCAGCATCTCGTTCGTCGGCAAAGACATGACGGCCACCGTGCCGTCCTCCACCTTGTCGCGCGTAAAGTGGTGTCGTATGTCAATGTGCTTTGAGCGAGCGTGCGAGTTCGGGTTCATGGCCAGCGCTCGAGCGCCTCGGTTGTCCTCGTAGACCGTCGTGGGGCCGGGCGGGAGGAGCTGCAGCGACGCCAGGACAGACCGCAGCCATACCGTCTCCTTGACCGCATGAGCCAGCGCGACATACTTCGCCTCGCATGTAGACAGCACGACGCTCTCCTGCTTCTTGGATGCCTAGCTGATAGCGCCACCGTTGAGCATCGAGACGTAAGCACTGCGCGAGCGGCGGCCGTCGATATCGGCCGAGGCGTAGTTTGCGTCCGAGTAGACCTCCAACGTCGACCCGCTTTTCCCGCCCGCGCCGTAGGTTAGTCCCCACTCCTTCGTCGTCACAAGGTAAGCGAGGACCCGCTTCAGGGCTGACCAGTGCGCCTTGCCAGGACAGGCTGCGAACTGGGCCAGCCGGACGACCGCGAAGGAGAGGTCGGGCCGGGTAACCAGCATGACCCACAGCAGGCCGCCCAGCAGCTGTGCGTAAGGTACGCCCGCCATCTCCCTCCTCTCATCCTCCGTCTGCGGGCTTTGGGCCTTCCTCAGGACCAGACTGGGGTCGAGCGGGATGACCACTGGGTGAGGCGACGTCATGTGGAACTTGGCTGCGAGGTGCTCGACGTAGGGCCGCTGGGAGATCTGAAGCGTCCTCTGCGACCTGTTCCGTACGACCTCGATGCCGAGACAGAAGCGCATCTCGCCCAGGTCCTTGACGGTGAATGCTGATGCGATGCGCGCCTTGACCTCGCTCAGGATCTTGACGCCCGACGCGAAGAGTCCGAAGTCGTCCACGTAGACCGCCAGGTGGAGCTCCTCCCCGCCCCATCGCAACGTGTAGAGGCCCTGATCCGCGGTCGACCTCTCAAAGCCGATGTCTGTGAGTGCTTCGTGCAGCTTGAGATACCACTGCCTGTCCGCCTGCTTCAAGCCGTAGAGGCCCTTGTGTAGGCGGCAGACCCAGTCCTCCTTGCCCGGTTCTTCGAAGCCCGGGGGCTGACGCATGTAGACCTCCTCCTGCAGCTCGCCGCACAGGTAGGCCGTCTCGACGTCCATCTGGTGGACCTCCCAGTCGCGGGAGGCCGCCTCAGCCAACAGCAAACGCAGTGTTGTGAGCTTGACCACTGGCGAGAAGGTCTCATCCGCGTAGTAGTCCTTGCCCTCGACCTGACTGAACCCTTGTGCGACGAACCGGACCTTGTAGCGGACCGTCACCCCCTGTGCGTCCTTCTTCTCCGCTAGCACATCTCTGCAGCCGACGATGTTGACACCCTTGGGCCTGGGCACCAGCATCCAGACCTTGTGCTTGCGCAGGGACGCCATCTCCAGCTCGACTCCTTCCCTCCAGGCGGGGCCGTTCGGACCGGTCATCGCCTCGGTCAGTCGCTCTGGTACGCCTGCCTGGTGCGCTGCTGCGAGGGCCATGACGAAGGCTGCTACGCAGGGGCCATCGAAGCTGACCGGCTGTGCGTGCTCGGTCCCAGCGTAGAGGGCCTGCAGGACGGACGCCGACGGTTCCCCGCCGACACCCACCCCACCCTCCGACCACCTGTCGACGACCTCCAACCACTCTTCTCCTCCTTCGTCGATTGTGTGATTGTTAGCGACAAGGGCATTCTGGTCCGTCCGGTATCGTGCTGGCTTTAGCCGTGTCCGTGCTGGGTTGTGCCGAGCGATGACGAGCTGACGTCCGCGTCCTGCGACCTCGACCTCGACGTCGACCCCATCTGCAGCCTCCGGCCCGCTTGGCCTGCCATCCAGACTCTCCAGCTCGTCCTCAGACCGCACCAGAGCGTCGTCCCAGTCCCCTTTTGCCCCGTCTAGCTCGTCCTCGGAGAGGACCTCGCCGGAGGCTTCCGGGAGCTCAACTCGGCCGTTTCTGAGGGGGTTTGCCGACCTCCGGCCGCCAAAATTGTCTCCCCACCTGCGGCGGCCGTGGAGGTGCGTTTGCTTGCCGCGTCGGGCAGGAGCAGAGACCGGTCTCGGCCGCCTGCGGCGCCCTCGACCTCGACCCCATCTCGAACCGACGGTGGCCCTGGTGCGTCCCCGGCCGGTGCCAGCACAGGCTCCGGTCCCTCTTGGTCGACAACAGACGCTGACACGTCTCCTCCTGGCTCAGCAGCTCGATCCGTGGCGTCTCGGCCGTTCGGCTCGCCGACCTCGTCTCCTTGTGCGCCCACCTTCGGGACGCCGTCGTAATGCCCGCACAGGCTTCCACTGCTGGGTGCGCCGTCCTCTTCGTCTGCTGTGTTTCCGTCCGCTTTCTTGCTGACATCGGGTTTGTCGGCGTGTCCGTTCAGGTCGTGCCAAGTCAGGGTCTCGCCTCCCATCACAGTCTTGCCGTTCGTCGACCAGAACCGGCCCTCGTCAAACGCGACAGTTGCTGACCGAACGACCTTCCCTTGTGACGGGACCCAGACGCACCATGAAGACACCCCTGACGGCCTTCGAGGATAGGGTGCTTGGTCGATCGGCTGCAGGTACGTGGACCCAGGCCATGCATCCCCAGACTCGTAGGGAGCTGACACTTGCCTTCTGCCCCGTCCAGGCTTCAAGCGGGACACGGCCGCCCACCACCGTCCGGTTCCGAGCGTATACGAAGGATCTCGCAGCCCGGCCCCAGAAGGACGCGCCGAGCCCGGCCTGCAGGAGAGCGGCCCTAGTGCCCTCCTTTATCGTCCTGACAGCCCGTTCCGCCCGACCATTCTGCTCCGGAGTGTGAGGGGAGGTAAGTAAACGACGTATTTCTTTGCTGGCCAGGTACGAGTCGAACGCCGTGCTGATAAACTCGCCGCCGTTGTCCGACCGCAGAACGCGCACTCGGTGGCCCTGCGTTCCAGCTCCAGCAACGAAACGCTCAAAGCAGCCGAGCGCTTCGTCCTTCTTCTTGAGGAGGTAAAGCTTTATGAGGGAGGATGCGTCGTCAATGATGACAAGGCCGTATCTGTGGCCGCTCGCTGTCGCCGGCAGCGGCCCAAAGAGGTCTGCTGAGACGACGTCGCCTGGCGTGGTCGACCGCGGCATGGTCGCCAACCTGAACGTGCGTCACGACATCTTGCCCTTTATGCAGGCCTCGCAAGCTGACATCTCCTTCCTGGTCAGCTCGAAGCCGTCAACCTGGGCCGCCGTCTGGCGGACCCGACCGATGCCGACGTGGCCGAGCCGCCGGTGCGCCAGCTCCTCGTCGACGGCTGACCCGCTGACAGTCGCGACAGCTGACATGACCGCAGCAGGACGGACGTTCCAGGCGTACATTGACGATCGTGCGGGCACCACGGCCACCAGGTGCCCGGCACGCTTGAGGATGCAGCCCCAGGCGACGAAGGCGCAACGCACGCCCGAGGACACGAGGTGGGCAACCGAAAGGAGGTTGCCTGCCAGGCTAGGGACGTGTAGGCAGTCTTTTAGGACGACCAGGTGCGATCCAGCCTGCATCTCGACCGTGCCACTGCCGACTGACTCGATGTAGCGACCGTCGCCCAGGAAGATCTTGCGTTTGTCCTCTTGATACGATGCCGCATCAAACCAGCTTGCCCCGCCGAACATAGACCGCGAGCAGCCTGAATCGATGTACGTCGTTCCTTCAGCGACTGCCGCCATGACGAACTCACCCGTGGCGCGCAAGGCCGCCTCTCCCCCCAACGAGCTTGCATTGGAACTGACGACGTGATACTCGGAATCAGATGAATCCACGTCGCCAGCTACAATCGCCGCACTCGCCCGCGCCCCTCCGCGAGCCTCCTGTCAAGCCGCCGCACGCGCGCGGTACGCCTCCTTGGTCTCGTGTCCGGCGGGGATGGTAGTTGAGGGGGGATTCTGACAGTTGACTTTGAAATGCCCAAAGTGCAAGCAATTGAAGCAGCGACCTGAGCCGGCGAGCGACGTTCCTCCTTGTTGGGCAGGCGTGCGCTGATGTTGCTGCCGGCCTTGTCCTTGTCCCTGGGGCTTGATACGCATGCCGCTCATGCGCGCCGCTAGAGCTTGGTCCACGCTTTCGGCCTCCTCCTCTCGCGACCTGGCCAGGAGCATCCGCTCCACCACGGCGTAGGAAAAGCGGTCGGGCTCGAGGTGGAGCAGGTCGACGAGGCGCCGCCGGAGGTCGTCGTAAGGGCCGTCCTTCAGGCCCTGGACGACCGAGAGCGCGTGCTTGTCGTCCGAGACCACGTCGCCTAGGCCGGCGAGCTGGGACCGGAGCTCGGCCATGTCAGTCAGGTACTGGATGGCTTGGCCGGCTA
>MVAP01000219.1:0-12252 GCA_014825765.1 Cystofilobasidium macerans | reverse complement strand
CTACTTAAACCACTGTAGACCTCGAGTCGCCACCTGAATCTCAAGCTTGCCTCTTCGTTCCCCACATCCACCGTCCTTGCCCGTCAGAGCTCCAGCCTCCCCTCTGTTCGCCACTCGCCCCTTAACAGCCACATTGCGCTGCATGCCATGTGTGGAAATGGCGCTCGAGAAATAATTCACGAACTGAGGGCTGCAGAGTATATAGGCAGGATGGCCGGGGGCGGGGACATTGTTGCGTTTTGTAGGACGAGACAGGAGGCAGGGCCGACTCAGTCTCAGGACTACTCCATGAACGACTCATATATCTCACCTGTAGGACGAGACAGGAGGCAGGGCCGACTACAGTGGGGATGAGCTTCTGCTTAGACTAAGGGGACTAGACTAGGGGAAGCGAACGTACCTCAGTCTCAGGACTACTCCATGAACGACTGAGGTACAAGAGGGAGAGCGAGCGGGCGTCTAGCTAAGGGGAGAGAGCGAAAAGAAAGAAGAAAGAAATAGTCCGGCGGATTCTAGAACGCGGCGCACGAGTGGCCGCTGAGGCAGTCGCCAGGGCGGCGCATCCCCCGCGGCCGGCCAAGCGCAGCAACACTTCTAACACGTTTGGGGGCTGATTGCGGCGGCGGCGGCCGTCATCGTACGCGTGGAACGGAAGCCAGGACCCTGCAGAGGCATAAGCGATGGCGGATAGAGACGTTCAGCCGCGCGGCTAGCAAGAGCGTTGGAGTAGGACGTCAGTACAATTTGTGATGGAAAGCAGCTGTGGAAGAAAGAAGCCCTCACACTTGACTCGGACCTTGTCAAAAACCTGCTTTCGGAGGAGGTACTCGCGCACCTTGACTAATGGTCGGGGAGGGCCTCACAAGCTTGGGCACAACAAGCGCCTTCCTGTCGTATGCATCGAGATACGTCGTTAGAGCTTGGTAGGTTATCCTTGTGTCATTTCAATCGAGCAAGGAGTGGGGGTAGGGTCGGAAGAGGAGGCATCGTCAGGTGAGCTTCGCGAGCGGGCGTGTTTGGAACGGCCACCGTTGACATGCCTTGTGTTGTTCTTGATCATCTCTCGGGGCATCCTGCATCGCCCCTTTGCGCGCGCGACCTGCACAAGAGAATCAATCCATGTCACGGAGCTCCAAGGGCCAGAGTTCGAACATGAGGAAGCCGAGGTGAGAGCCAGCTTTCAAGGAGCTGGGAATCTAGAGGAGGCAGTGTTTGATCCGGAATCCGGAACCCGGAACGGAACGGAACGGAGATGGGTCGGAACGGAAGTGGAACGGAACGGGTGAAAGCCGGAACGGAAGTGGGCGGGACGGAAGTGGAATAAGACGGAACGGTACAGGAGGGATGGCGGAGATGGCAGAGATGGCAGAGAGAGAGAGAGGAAGAGTGGGGGCCTTGGGACTTGTCCGGGATTGAGTGTTGCGCCAGACTTCGGGCTTAGTCTTGAGCCCGGGTTTCGGAATTCGGGTTTCGGAACTCGGAGCTCGGGTTTGCGCCGGAGTTCATGACACAGAGAGGGGACCCGGAGCGTGACAGTCCATTAGTCCACCACATCATTAGCCCGTCAGTTCACGGACTGGCAAAAGTAAAGCAGGCGCAAGAACGGTAGCTCACGCTCTGGCAAACCCGAAGACGTCGTTTTGGTCCACTGAATCGTGGTTGTGTTTGCTGTTCGTACCGCCCAGCCCGCATCGCGAGCAGGCGGTCACAGCAGTAGACGTTTCCGGAAGCGCACTCTTGCGTTTGGCAAGACTCAACGAAGGCCGCGTAAGCTGCGTCGTGGCTTTTGGTTGATGGCGCGATCCGCTCCTGCTGGGCTGTACGCGCGTCGTTGGACGCCGTTCAGTTGGCGCCGGGATTGAGCGACTTCTCGTTTGCGTCCCTTTTGTGGAAGTTGCTGCAGACTCGGCAGAACAATCCCTTCTTGGTGAATGGGTGCGTCTCAAACGCCTTCCTTCCCTCTGGCCCCTCCGGTGCCGTCGCACGTCGTAACTTCGACGTGTGAGGGCTTGGGGGTCGCGGAAGGGGTTGCTGACCGTAGTCGGGGCTCTTCTTTACGTCGAGGTAAGCAGGTCGCGCAGGTCCGCTGGTCTTTGGCAAAGCAGAAGGATCGGTCGCCGACGTCGAATGAAGCGCGGCTGCGGCCGAAAGCGGCTCGATGACCGATAGATCAACCGGTCCAAGCAGCTGCGCGCGCTTGGTTCTGAAGAGATTGTTTACGAGGTGCGTCGCATAAGACCTGCATCCGTCGACTCGCTGTCGCCCTCTGTCTCCGAGGCCGAGGGTGCGTTGGACTTGGACCTTAGCTTGCCCTCTGCGATCTTCTTGGCGACCTTGGAGACCCAAGGCGCACGGTGGCGAGCTGCGCAGCGGGGCTACTGCACTTACGGCGAGAGTAGAAGGTCGAAGGTGGCGCGGAGGAGGAGAAGGACAGGCTAAGAACAAAATGACCTGGCGCTTCTTCCTCTTGGCTCAGTCGAGCCTAGCTCATGAGAGTATTGCATGCGGGTCAGCGCCGAGGCGGCGATGCAGCGAGATGGGAGAAGGGTCGTGCGCACCTCGAACTGATGGGTGGTGTTGTCGACATACGGTATCCTCTACCAATACTGCTACGGCACGATTCTCATCTTGTTTCAGAGGTTTGTGTCCAGGCGCTTCATCTATCATTCCCCGCCTAACATCTCATCCAAGGAATCCGCAGCTTGGTTGCGGGCGCTTGGTCATATGAACAAAGTTCAACTGCTGCGCTTCCAAAGATGTGTAAGAGTGTCAACCGACTATGAGGGAGAGAATGGTAAACTTGCACACGCGCTTGTGCTTTAACAGACCACTCGACAGCATCTTTTGCGGTCAAGGTATTAAAAAAAACATACGCCTCAAGCAAAGCAAAACGCGCCGTCTTTCAAAGGTTGTCAGACAGCCTGGCCGTTTCGCTGGAACTCATTGTCGAATGCTTGTCAGCCAAATGGACTGACTACTGGCTCATCCGAATATGCACAGCTTTTTTTAGCCATCACGCATCCCCGGCTTTTGATGGATGCCCCTGAACATCTAGCTAGCCCTCAATAATTCCCGCCAGCATTTATGTCCACTGGAAAGGCTTCATGACGGACTTTGAGCGCGTGTATTCGTTGTAGTGTCAGTCCACTATGTAGCAAAATTTTCCAATCATTCTCATTGCTTCCAGTTGCGCAATGTGCACCAGACTGATCGCCTTTGACTTTAATCAAATCTGCCTTTCATCAGTCATGAGCCGTCATGACTTGCCTGTGCAGGTCTTTGTGCGTCGTTTTGACTAGACTATCACGGCTCTCACGCTAACGATGAGCTTCCCAGAGCTGCCTGGCATGCAATTCGCCGTCTTTCGTCTCTTGCGCTCAAGTCGTACATCAAACTTAGGTACTCGCTATTGTAAGGTCTTGCGTCACGAGGAGCTGACGGGAATGCAGGTGACCGTATGTGGTACCAGCGCGGCTTTGAAAGTGGACCTTGATTGCAGGTACACCTTCAAAATCCACGAGCGCTCGTCAGAATGAGAAGTTCTCTGATCATCAGTTTGCGAGATTGTCTCGACCAATCTAGGGTTGATTTGGCGTTCGCAAGATTTCAATGATTGTAGATCATGTTGTCTCCCCTTCCGGTGCCATTGAGCGACCTGTGGAAGCTGTGTCTTGGCCACGCTGAATCTCAGGTCTTTCACTCTGGCAGACATTGTATATCAACGGCATTAGCATATGGAGTGCGCCCTACAAAAGTCGATTGATTCTGACTTCCGGCGAACAGTGTGTAAATTTAACACTTCATTAGTAATCAAGCTTGAATATAACTCGCTCTGAAATTTACAGGTTTGAGCGACGCTAGATACCGCCATTTGAGACAAAAACTGCATGTTGCTGTGAAAGAAGGTCCTCCTTTAGCTGACTGCGTCACAAGTCAAGCTTCGCATTCGTCATGTTACTTGTATCAATCATCGCGACTCATGTTTATCCTCAAGACTAATCTTTTGTCCAGAGTTGCAACATGGGCGGTTGCGGTATCCGATGCGCTAGCACTAAGGGGAGACGTGAAGATTCTTCATGTGACAAGAGGACAGTTCCAACGATATACTATTCATCACACGTGTAATGATGAGGAAATATCAATCGATCAGGATTGATCTCACGCCAGTCATTGCCTCTGGCAGAACCTGATTCCGTCTTGCGCCACTTTGGTCTAGTTGAGATATCATTTTAGCTGATGAATCATTATCGAGCTCAGTGCAATGCCACGACGTTGGGGCATCAATGTTGGGGCCCCCTCGTGACTTTTCAGGGGTTTTCTTTTTGCGACGTCGGCCTATCGATGTTATATCCGTCAATTGCGCGTGGTCATGATTCTGATTACTTTGAAAACAAAAAAAAAACAGAGCTTAGCGGTCTGCGCTTTCGGTACTGGTCACAGCAAAATATGGTCGAGTCATTGTTGTGACTCTCGCTCAGCTTTGCTTCTTGACCCCTAGTTCCGTCGTTCTATGTCACCACAAAAATGGTTGTTGTCTATCGATTTCGCTTCCTTCCAAGCGCTTTGATGTATGGTCAAGCCTAAGATTGATAGAAGGACCCAATCACGATCAATACATATGCTCGGAACGTCAGGCGCAGAAGTTTGCTGGCTGAATTTTTGGCTGCTGCCCCCAAGACCTCAGGCTTGGGTAGACTTCACTACATCAGTAGTAGATAAGGTCACTAGGTACGTCGCCCTGAATATAATCACACTGGGTTGGCTCAACACAAACAGAAAATCAGTTACGCTGATGACCTTTACAGTCTGGGTTTGTGGATTTTACATGTAAGACTGTCGATTTAGCTCTGTCGTTCAAGATCTATCGATCCAGACATTAGGCGTGGAACTTGATTTTAAGGTAAAATTCGCACATTGACACAACGAGGTTTCAAAGTGTGGACTACTGAGCGCACGTCAGCTCTAACGTAGGTCATTCGTTAACGGCCAGAGCTACACATTTTGCATATGTGTAAAATGCGGGAAATTGGTCTGACGGATTCTTTGCATTGTGGTGCCTGCCTTCTTCTATGCGGGGCAGAGGAACAAGAATTGGTCAACACTTGTAAAACACATGCTTCAAAGATATCACGTTTGGAACGTTCCAAAGGGCGTGAGATTTTCTTCGTTCATGCTGCCTCTGCTCATGAATGATTTTTAAATGGCTCTGATGCGTGGGTAGCCAAACAAGAAGTACTTGATAGTACGTTAAAAGGGAAGAAGGATCCATCAAAAAAGGAGGTGTAACTTGAGTAAGATTCTTGAAGCAATGCTACAATAAGAACGCTTCTGAGGTTGATGGTTGCGTCCCCCAATAAAACTTAAGCGAAACCGGGACTCAAATCAAGGTCTTATAAGACATAGAAGGTGAGCATTGATCTTTGAGATGCTTGAATCAACAATTAGACTTTATTCAATCCAAGTCGAATGAGGAGCAGCTGAGTGCAGACATTGCTGGCTTTTTTGCTTTTCACGAGCTCTATTGCTCTCTTGTGACAGCCACACGTTGTCTGGCCAAGATGGCCTCAAGCGGAAGCTGATAAACAGTCCATAAATCGGATGCAAGGTTGCTGTCACGGTTGGTCGCGTGCCCGCGCCCGCAGACAAACGCTTTAACGACGGAACTAGCGGTCTGCACATTGCTGAGGGAATTGATCAGTATGCAATAAGCTCACTGCATTTTATTTTATCATTATGTCCAGTCAGCACACGTCGCATATTGCAATCAGAGAAGCTGAGTAAAGGAGACCAGAATCTCATAGCGTCAGGGGAAGCTGGCGGCTTGAAGTGTTGGTGTGAAGCAAAATCTTGACTGCGGTTGACAAGGGGTGAGCGCATCCGATCTGGGCTGGGGGCCGGGCGCTACGACTGTCGCTACGACAATCATGTGCTCGTGCGGATTACGGTTATGCTCAGGACGTCTCCGGGGCTGCTCGAAGAAGGTTGATCCGGATCGCCGTCGACGGAAAGCGTGCTTGGGCTGTTAACAGTGAGTGTCCCGTCCGCCGCGCGGCCCAGCCGCCCGCCGCTGATCTGTGAATTCCGTTCGCTGCCGCCGGCCACGTCCAGCCTGCCGCCGTACCTACCGTCCTGTCGCCCACCGCCCAGCTTACCCAGGCCGGCGCCCCTCCGCCGTCAGGCGGCTAATCCCACGGTCTAGCTTTTCTCTATCCACCCTCCTGCCTGCCATCGCCCGACTCCCCGCCGCCGGTCATTGAGAAGGCCAAGCTCACCGGAGTCGCCGCTTCTTCAGCGACGCAGGGAAAGACAAAGCGTTTGCTTTAGACAGATGGCAAGACCTTCAAAATGCTGGAGAGTATGCTCAACTGCAGGCGTTCGGGTCGCATTCGGTGACGGCACTCCATGAAAATCATTTGCTCTTTCGCATCGGCTTGCCGACTAGAGACTGACTGATCTTGAACATTGATCATCCAAGCAGAGCGATTGCATGAGATTGAGGAAGCAGTGGGTCGTGACCAGACCCGGGTATCGCATAAGTTATCGTTGGGCTATAGTCAAATTCATCTCCTTTCATGTTACTCGAGCTGAACTGGACCAGAGCTGACCCTCCGCTTCTCTTCACCAAGCTGAACAGTGAGCATCATGCCTTATAGGCGCACCCCATTTATGGAACGTGAGAGCATATAAATCTACCGGCCTGTGATCAAAAGGAAGAACGCCTCGTCGACAATACCTCGAAGGATGGTCACTGCTTTATGGGACATGTAGGTCCTTCGTTCGGGCTTTGTTTGGTCCAAAGCGGAATGACGTCTAACCCTAGCTTTTCCCCTTGCTCTGACTCAGCGACTGCTCGACAGACCTCCCTTCCCCACCAGCGTGCGACATTGATTGCTAATCGAGCTCCTCAAAAGACGGCGACTATAGAAAGAGCGGCGACAGCAGCATACAAAAAGAAGCTGGCTGCAGGATTCGAACCTGCGCCCTACAAGAGGAGGTGATAATCGATTTGCATTCGAATCAACCGCCGTAACCACTTGGCTAAGCCAGCGATTGACATAAAGATGTTCATTGACTGCTCGTAATCAAAGGGCACATATATACAATTAATGGGATTCAAAGAGTGGCAAGCCGCTGAACCCAATAAACCGCGGATATACGAGGCATTGTCGATCGGACGGGAGAGGGAGGAGGCGGGGGGAAAGGAGGAGCAGAGGAAGGGAAGGAGGGAAGAGAGAGAGAGAGAGAGAGAGAGAGAGAAGTTAGATATACCACCTCTCCCTCCTGGGTTGTATACCTTAGCCGGGGCTAGATACTCCAGCCGATCCAACGTGGTCAAAAGAACCTTTGGCGGCATCCAAGCATCCGTTGAGGGTGAGGTCAACGGTTCCGACTTTGCCTCTAGCACACAAGCCCGTCTACCCGTCGCGCTCTGCGTGCTGCACCAGTTTATCCGTACCCACAACCCGGACGACGAAGGTCTAGAGGAGATGATTCAGCGCTTCGTTTAGCGCAGGTGTGGGCTCTGAGTTGGCGAAAAGGCGAGCAAACGAAGTTGGCCGCCTCTGTCCGGTCTTCGAACGCTCAATAGGCTGAAGCAGAGGCTGCAAGGCAAAGGCTGTCAAAGCGCACATTAGGGATCATGCGACCATGCACTCGCTCAGCACAGCCATAAGTTTGAGAATTGTTAGTCGCAGCTCATTTGACGACGGTCGCACAGATATGCCAAACCGAGACAGCTAAGGGTGGGCGGGAGATAGATCAGGCTCCGTCGATGTGGATCTCGACGCGAGGATTGCACTCCTCGTCGCGGTGCCCGTCTTCCGCGAGGCCGACAGAGTCTGCCGCAAGCTTGTTACATGATTCAAGGCTGCGGCAGCACTGATATCTCGACCAGCATGTTCGGCAAGCTGCAAAAGATCTCCAAAAGATCATCCACCGCGTGTAGAGGATTCTTGATTTTTTTCCTTCCAGTCTGATCGCACCGCACCAACTCGCCATTCGCGATAACTGCGGAAAGGACGTCAAGGACTGAGTTTGAGTACTGGTTGTAATCACCTTACGTGATCGAGTGAGTTCATCGATCCCGTGCCGCAATTCGATTTTTACTCAAAGCAGAGCACTTATGCCAGACCGCTTGACTCTTGACTGATGACCCGAGAAGAGTCGAGAACCATTTATGCTACAAAACGAGACGATAATGTTCGATGTGACATCAGCAGTTGATGTTTCCCTTGATTTTGAGACCCCTGGCGAAAATCACGGCTGCGCAGACGTTCGACATGGTCGACATTGTCGGAAAGCTAGCCAATTAGACCTGCAACACAATCTGCCTTGCAACCGGTCTTGCAGCTGCTTTCAAAGATTTTTGTCCTGCAACCTCTTTAGTCTTTCATTTATGACCCCTGTTACTACCCCTGTTACCTCTCCGTCACCTTGACCCTTTCGCCTTGCATCAAAGCTCGATCATTCCGGACCACTGTGATATGATACTGCCTAGGTAAAGGGCTATGCAGACTGAAGGCGGCTATGCTGGTAGCGGTCTATCTGCACGTCGAGCCCGAGGGACCGCGGCTCGATGAGGGAAAGACCACCCTTTCCTCCTAAGCCTCGTGCAGTGAGTTTTGCTTCCGTTCGGCCTTGCTTCGTTAGCTGGTTGTCGAGATCGCTGAAGGGCTTGCAGCAAACGGTAAGCACCTCCTTGGTCCAAACACCGCATTTCCGCAAAGCCTTCCTGAAACGAGGACCTTCATCTGACGCACATATAAAGATGTCGCGCGCCGTCTCCAACGACCTCGCCAACATCCTACGGCCTTTTGTCGATGTCCCTTCGCAGTCTATTCCCGGAGCTCGCATCAATTAGGCGAGCAAAACCGCCTCTCGAGGCGAACCGACCGCTGCATCAATGGCTGCCATGGAAACGTATACGGGCAACCGCGCCAGCCATTGGTTGTGTCGCTGCGGAGAGCTTCGCTTTGGCAGCCCTGCCCTTTGCGTGGTCCTGTCGTCCCTCTTGCCCGTCGTGCTAGCAGCTGTGCCGCATTATAGTTTATCCTGTAGGGTATATAAGCCGGGCGCTCGACAGCAAGTTTCCAGTACATCGACCCAAATCCTCGTCTTCGAGCCTTTTTTCTCAGTAAAATGATCGAGGCGGCGCGCAAGCTACAGCGCGAGCGTCCGGTTGCCGACAAAGAGACAAGACAGTGAGCTGTTCAGGGTGCGCTCCACTTCTACTTATTCAGACGCAACTCAATCATCCTTGACCTTTTGCCTGACTCCCTCCACCTCTCTCCTTGTCATTATGGCCGTCGCTCTCTGCCTGGACATGGCACGCCAAACCGAGACAGCAGTCAACGGCCTGACTGCTTTAGATCCCCGTCTTCAGCCTCCGTTACAGTGGGCAACACCAGCGGCGACCTGCAGCGCAAGCCGCCGACGACCCTCCCGGCTCCAGAAGGCTCGCTTTCGCTCCCTTTCCCCCCTTCACCGAAGCGTGCGAGGGCCCTCGAAGCGCATCTTCTCCGCGCGCCCAGCCTTCAGCTTTGCTGCTGAGATAGCAGGCGATATGCACAGCCACTCATGTCTGAGCCGGATATCTGAGCTGAAGACGGAAAAATTGTGTTTAGCCAGCGAACACTTCGTGCATTTTAGCAGAACACCCGTCGACCAGCAAACAAATCCGAACATCATACGTCATTCTATTGACTGAAGGAAGTTACTAAAATAATGGGTCTGTAGCTCAGGCTGCAAAATTTAATCTGCTCCGCTCGCTGCTACCTTCGCCGTAGAATTATTCTAAGGTGTTGCACCTGAGGCATAGGCAGCTACTTAGGATCTTAAATTTTCTCTCTCGTCACCTGAGGTCTTGGTCATGGAAACAAGCTTGAACAAAATTCATATTCCGGTCGGTGCAGGATAGTTTTAGTGTTCGATTTGAAGCCAGATCCTAACCCTCAAACTTATCGATACAGCGTCGGAAGCCCAATCGAGCAAGCCATGGTAGTCTTTCTTAGTGATTTACCCCTGAACCTACGACTTACAATTTAGATTAAGATATCAGAGAAGCTGGGAACGGGCAGCGTTTAGCCTGTCGACGAGAGGTGATATTCGATTTGTGCGGCAACCCAATCCCTCTCGAGGTTTGAACTGCGGGACCAAACGTCGACGCTGCAAGCATTGAGACTTAAAGCTTGATCTACCGAAGAACGCTTGCCGAAACTGACTTCGTAGGATCGGACATGTTCTGGGGTTTGCAAGCGCGCATTTTTCTTGAACCCTTGGTGCTTTGACAGTGTCCCAGTGCCGCTGGAGCGCATGTGCGTGTTTGGCGTCGATGGCTCGGAGGAGGATACGCGACAGCTTCCGCCAGACGCCCTTGACGGTCGGGTAGGCGAGCGACCGATCCTTAGAGTGATACGCGAACATCTTGTTCTTCGGAGTAGCGACGCCACATGGGCCGAGGGTTAGGGTTAGGGTTACTGAGGCATGGCATAGTGTGAGGCAGTGTCAAGGAAGGGAGAGACAGAGACAGAGACGAACGGGGTAGGGTCGGGTCGGCTACGGGAGGTAAGGGTGGTCGAAGGAGGAGGAGGTGGTCGACGAAGGGAAGGAAGAGACGGAAGAGCGAGCTACGAAAGAAGGGGGGAGCGGGCGCGCGGGACGGAGCGAAAAAAAGCGGAAACGGAACGGAAGAGGCCGGCGCGGAGGAGAGCCAATGAGAAGCCAGCGAATGACACACGCGTGCGACACTGGCACACAGCTAGAGTCGCATCAGACGCGACCGAGACTTGACCAAGATGAGCGACAGGACACGAGCGAAGTGAGAGTACGCCGACGGAGCGAGGGTCCCGCGCCATCCGTCGAGGAGCTTGAGCGCGCCCGACTCGACCGCACCGCCCGAGCTGAGGACGAAGGGCCGGAAGGGAGCGGACACTCGACGACCGTACTTGAGCGTCTTGCCGTGAGCCGCGGCAGAGAGGACGTCCGTCACCGCCCTACGAGACCGGTCGACGAGAGACAGAGAGGTGTCCGAGTGAGCGCAAGTCGAAAGCGAGCGGGCGTCCTGCGAGGCGAGCGAGACCACAGTGATGTCGATCTCCTTCACTCCGTCGGGACCAGTGATGCGAAGGTCGGTTCGGAGCTGGGTGCCGGGGACGAGCGGCTCGAGAACAACACGAAACTTGGAGTTCGAGGAGAGGGTGTTGTTAACGAGCCGCTTGACCTGTTCGTGGCGACCTAGCGTGACCGGAGCGCGACCTGTGCAGACCTCGTCGTGACCGAACGGAGAGGACTCGCCGCAGTCGACACAGAAGTCGAGCGGACCAGGACAGAGCGTGCGAAAGTGAAGACCCGAGGCAACGTCAGCGTCGGACAGCTCGAGGACAGGTCGAAAGGGCACGACACCGAGCCAGCGGCGACCGAAGACGGTGGCCGACTCCGAGAGGGTGTCGCGAGCCAGTTCTGGCAGATGACGAAGGACACGCTCGAGTCGAGTGGTGAAGGCCTTGTCGCATCGCATCCGCTGAGTGACGACAGGCCGCTCGTCGTCCACATCGAGCAACAGGACCGGAGCGAGGGCGACATCCGCCGCGTCCGAACCGGCCTTGTACGCGAGAGGCGCACACTCTGCATGCGAGAGCACACCCAGACCGCCCAGTCGAGTCGGCAGCGTGATGATGTCGGCGTCCGTTGCGAGTCGTCGAGGTGAGGACCGAATGAGAAGAGCCGAGTCGAGTAGAGCGCCATCGATGTCGTCCCAGCAGCCAAGAAGGTCGTCCGTCTTGAGCGTCCGCTGGAGGTGCCGAAGATCCTGCTGGAGGCAGAACCGAAGCAAGAGCAAAGCGTGCTGGGCCTTGAGGTCGCCAAGCTGATGCAAGAGTCGGACCTGATGCTCGACCTTGTCACGTAGGAAGGCCGACCGGAACGTCGAGCTGCCGACCGCTGTACCGAGGATCTCGAGCCCATCCGACCGGATGTGATCAAGAGCGTGTGACTTGGACTTGGCGACGTTGAGCTGAAGGCACGATCTTTAGGGTTAGGGTTAGGGTTTCTTTAGGGTTAGGGTGTCACGGGGCATACATTTCAGGTGGCAGGCCTATGGAGGGAGAAAAGAACAAAAAAGAAAAAGAAAGAGACCGGAGTGGGAGTCGAAGCGAGGGCCTCTCCCCCGCGAGATGTTTGCGCGGGCGAGCGACTTGACCGTTAGGTAAAGCCGCCCAGTTAGAAGAGACTAGAACACAAGGAACCGACAGCGGG